>CM046447.1:52445558-52653987 GCA_025506515.1 Flaveria trinervia
AGTGTGTGTGTGTGTGTTTATATACATATATATAATATAAATATATATTGATGGAATAAGTATAAAAAATATTATTTGTCATAAAGCGTATGTATCATGTGTTGATTATGTGAGAAATCAAGTCATTTCTTTATATAAATATAAAAATATATATTTTAGGTGTGAGTCGTGCGAGAACCCGAACCAACCCAAACACTCACTGAATGTATCTTTCCTATTTAACGTGTTTAAAGACTTAATCATAATTAATTATCAGTGTTTGACCATTCGTTGTTCGTGTCTTTAAAAGCCGTCATTCGTATTTATTCGTCTTTATTCGTCTTTATTCATGGTGACTTTCATGGCCCAGTTTTCATTTTAAATATTTACAGATCAGGGGGAAAAGTATGCTCACCCTTTAATGCTATGAACTTATTCAATCTTTCGGACTGAGGTGTTTACTGTTTTGTAAATATATATTTGGTTCATGCATGAGTTATCTTTGTGATTCTTTATTCACAACTATTTAACTTTAGTGTTGGAGCTGACAGATAGGTATTGATAGTACTATGGGCTGACACCCCCACCCTTGTTTGTTAGTATATTAGTTGGGACTGAGAGTGGCAAAGAACAAGCCCTAGGATGAATATGTTCTGACAAATGGCATAGGACCGGTGCTATTGAGGACTACTAGAAAGAGGGTGTTCTCTGCCACTTGTTTTAGGTTTTGAGTGCCAACCGACGAGGGCAGCTTGTGGGGTGACTACCCCGACCTGCCCCCAGCCCTTCTAGCTCATCTAGCAGTGATGACGAACATGATTGATATCGCATGAGCACTGGTGAAGAGTTGAAGATTTGAGAGACTTATTTTAGTTATTCATATTGTATTTTTAGACGTTGTTAGACTATGGTTTTTGCATGTTTTTGGGATATTACTCTATTGATTATCACATTAAGACATTATGAATTATAAGAATGAGAATTTATATTATTATTATTATTATTATTATTATTATTATATTATTATTATTATTATTATTATTATGTTTTGGTTTGTGGGATTGCGTTGTGGAAACTATGTTTGTAGTGATATGCTTTTGAGACTGACTAAAATAAGATGACATTTGATATTGCTAAAACTTATATATTGTTTATATTGATTAGAGAGATGCCACCCAGAAGGATTACCCATAGTGTCAGTTGTGGTGGTGTTGCCCTAAGAGACAGAGGTAGAGGAAGAGGTGTAGGAGGTAGGGGTGAAGCAGCTGAAGGTGGTAATACAGATGTTCAGGATGGTAACAATTAGGGAGCTGGGATCCCTATAGCCGCCATAATTGCTCAACAACTGGCAGCAGTCTTCTCGACCATAGTGGCAGAGGTGAGTGAGAGCATAATAAACCCCAATAATAGGGGTGGCAATAACGACAATGGACATAATGACAAAAATGGAGGTCATAAATGGAATGGCAAAAACCGGATACGAAGATGAGAATGGAAATAACAATGGGGAAGGATGCGGAATAGGTAACGTGAACAGTAATGGTAACATGAATAGGAATGGTATTGGAGGTATGGTTGGTTGTATTTACAAAGAGTTCATGACTTGTAAGCCGAAGGAGTTTGATGAAAAGGTGGAGCCATTGCTTTGACCCGTTGGATTGAGAAGATGGAATCTATGATGGATATCAGCAACTGTGCTAAAAATCAAAAAGTAAAGTATGCTACTTGTTCATTAGTAGGTAAAGCTCTAACGTGGTGGAACACCCAAGTTTAGGCTAGAGGTAGGGAGGCAGCAATGACCATGACATGGGCGGAATTTAAAGCTTTGGCAACTGAAGAGTACTATCCTATGAACGAAATGTAGAAGTTGGAACATGAGTTCTGGAACCATTCAATGGTAGGGTCAGGTCATACTACTTATACCGATCGATTTCATAAATTGGCAAGGTTGGTGCCACACCTTGTGACACCTGAGTCAAAGCAAATTAAGCATTATATATGGGGTTTAGTACAATAAATACGTGGTCTGGTGACTACTGCGACCCCCTGATGTCACACCCCAACCTTAACGGAGGAAACGTCGAGGAGTGAGAGTTAAGATCGTTCACAGCCACATAACGCTATTATTAAATCCAAAAATGTTATTCATAAGTTTCAAAGGTAATGTTACAAACAAAAGTCTCAAATAAAGATAACATAACAAGCTTATTCATTTATTCAACTAGGTCCATTCCTAGGTGTGAACAACTTCAAAAGTGGCGATCAAGCTTGAGTATTTCCTGAAACATGTTAAAAATAAAAGGTCAACAATAATGTTGGTGAGATTTCCATAGTTTGCAATACATAAGTATATAAAAGATGGCAATTCATGTTGTAAGTTAGAGAACAAAGTAAACTAGGGATGTAAGATAGAATGCACAATCAAACCTTGACAAAGTTTTACAAGTCTCAAATGTTTACAAGCATATACGATTAGCTAATTGTACTTGGATTAACCAAGCAGGCTTGTGAGGCCCATAGATCTATGACGTCGCCAGGGTAGCAATAGTTAATGATTGTACATATATTCGACATTACATGGTAGCTACAAAGATCAACTAACCATAACATACAGGTGAATTGCCATAAGTTTACAAGCATCAAATGTGTTTACAAGTGCAAGGTTTATAGGGTAATATGTTTCACCCCAAAGTATGAAAATATGAAAAGGGGTATAGAAATACTCACTTAGTAAATAAATATATAATTGATGATTAATAAGAAAATATACGTGACATTCCAATGTAGTTCTTCACAAGGTACCTAAAAATATATATCTATCCCAAGTTTTAAATTTAACAACAAGACAATATTTTAATGTGAACTAGGGTCTTGATTATAATTTGAGGACCTTTAAATAAATAAAACTAGTTAGTGAAATTATACATATATAATAGTCTAGTAGCATAAAAACATACATTTTATATAATTCTTAAAAGAATTAAAGCTTTTATAACTATAGGTGGAACAAAATGTAGATAATTTCTATAAATATCATGATTAATCCACCATTAAAATGTATTGATTTAAATTGTTATCTAAAATGTAATTTATCAAAATATACTAATCACTTTAATTGTTGATAAATATTTATTGTTGGACCAAAAGAACCAATGAGCCTGATCAGAAAAACCTCTAAGTCCTACAGACATCACAACAACTGCTGAAGACTTGATCAGCTGTTGTAACAAAGTCTGAAGATCAATAGCTGAAAACTAAAGTACTGAAGACTTCAACAGCTGAAGACTAAAGTACTGAAGACTTCAACAGCTCAAGACCAAAGTCTGTAGATCAACAGCTGAAGACTAAAGTACTGAAGACCTCAACAGCTGAAGACTAAAGTACTGAAGACTTCAACAGCTGAAGACCAAAGTCTGAAGATCAACAGCTGAAGAACAAAGTACTGAAGATCAACAGCTGAAGTACAAAGACTGAAGACATCAGCTGATGACAACAACTGAAGTTCAAGTACAAGTACTCAAGCCTTTACAGTTTGTTACAACAGCTAAAGAAGCATTCTTCAGTTGTTGTGATGGTTTCCTTTCAGTAGTTTTCTTTTGTTCCAGTATTTGTAAAACGAATGAAGAGCATGTTCTTCAGTCGTTGTAGTTTCTGTAGTTTCTTTTCAGTAGTTGTAGTGACAGTTAACACTTAGTATTTTTGTAACAAGATGTCAGCTGTTTTGACATCTGCAGTAGTTGTGTTAACTTTCAGTAGTTTGAATAATTCTGTTAGATGTCACTATCAAGTGACATCAGCAGACGTCACATCTCCTATATAAGGAATGTTCCACCACGACATTCCTATATAAGGGATGATTGACCTGATTGTAAGTGTGACATTTTGCCACCACGAAAGCGCGTATTGAATGAAATCTTTGATTTGCAGAATTCTTTCTATAATCGTTTGATCTTACTTTGAATATCAACTGTATTCTTGTGAATTGTCTAAATTTATTGTTTGATTTCCGCTGCAATACTCCCTAATCAGTCAAACGTAGATCACTGATCCTAACAAATGGTATCAGAGCAGGTTAATCATTGATCGATCTAACAATTGAGCATTGAAACTGCTATTTGATATCTATGTTTGATTGAATTAGCACATTTGCAAGAACTGGTTATAGATTATTGAATTTCTGCCACTTTCGTTTATTCATTTTGAGATCTCTCTTGGTTCAATTTGGTTTGTTGTGTTTTGTTCTAAATCTACTATAGCTTAATTGAATTTGGTTGAATCTGAGATGACTACTCCTTCTAATGACCCTCACAATACCGGTTCCTCAACCAAGCCTCCGATGCTGGTTAGGACTGAGTATAACATATGGCAACGAAGGATGCTTCGTCACCTGTCTATTAACAGTTCAGGTTGTTGGACATCTGTGGTACATGGACCACATAAGCCTATGGTGAACAATCCGGAAACCAATCAAATGGTTCCAAGAAGAAGGAGCAATACTCAGATGAAGATCGGAAACTGTTTGAGATTGATGCTAAAGCGCATGGTATTCCGGCCATGGCTTTGCCCAATGAAATCTAATCAGGGCTTATGCATCATGAAACTGCTCATGACCTCTGGAATGCACTGAGGGAACAATTCGGTGGCACAGATGAGGTCTTAGCAAACAACAGAGAAATCATCGCCTAACAATATGAGACATTCTCTCATAGAAAGGGTGAGACACTGACTCAATAGTTTGAGCGTTTTTCCTGTTGATCTCTGAGCTGAAAATGGTGAAAAAGGAATACACCAACAGCCAGATGAATAACAGGTTCCTCAGATCACTACCTGAGAGATGGGACACATACACTATTGTCCTACGCTCCAGTGCAAATCTGGATAGCCTATCTCTCACCCAACTTCATGGGAAACTGCTTACATTCGAAAGAGAGATAGAGCAGAAAAGGAAACTGTCATCATCAGGAAAGCTCACTGATGACTTTATACAAGGGAACACTGCCTTGGTTGGTCATGAGTTAGAATATGCTGCATCTCAAAGCAATTATGATGAGCATATTGATTTCTCTTCAAATAGTTCTGATCATGCATTTGTTGGTATTGATAGTCATTATGGCAGTAATAGTGACAATCTATGCTTCGTCATGGATGATCTGAAGGGAATTGCTGATGATGATTTAGAAGAGATGGATATTCTAAGCCAAATGGCCTTAGTTAATATCAGATCTCAGAAGTTCTACAAGAGAACTGGCAGGAAATTTCCTGGACTCTCTGGCAAAACCAAGTTGGTTTTGACAAGAGTAAGTTGAGGTGTCACAAATGCTAAAGGCTTGGACACTTTGCAAGAGAGTGTAGATCAACTGGATCTAACTCTTCTGCACCCTTTATGACTTTTCCTAGCACTAGTCCACAATCCAGAGGGCAACATGACTGGATAGGATTTGAGAAAGATAATCTCAGTTGATGTGAATCAATAAGGACCGAATATAGTGATTGAGTCAAAGATTGAGAGGCGGAATCAGACAATCAATGAACATTGAATACACATGATACTCATAAATATGTTTGTATATATTGAATACTTTGATTGATTGATTACAAGAACATTCAATGCAAACAAAACATTCTAGGAACCAAGAATCAAATCAAATTACAGACAAAAGTTACCCCATGTATGAGGTATACTATTCTATTTATAGGCAGACACGTTGCCATTAAAAAAGACTAAACTACCCTTACTAAAGCTAGTTTAAGTCTTCATCAGCATTGGCTGATGATCATCCGCATTGACAAATGCGGATGAGTTAACTTCATCAGCATTGCTTCAACCGCATTGAAGTTTGGTCATCCGCATTGGTAAATGCGGATGAACAAAACACTTGTCCGCATTTCTTTGGTAATCCGCATTGGTCAATGCGGATGAACAAATGTATATCCGCATTTGTTAACTTGTCATCCGCATTGACAAATGCGGATGACCAACACTTGTATTTTTCTTCTTATTCAGCAGATACTTGTCTTGATCCGCATTTGTTCTTGGACATGAGGGATTCTAGCAGAGCAACCATCCACCACTTGAATTGGCATGTATGATCCTTTCAGGGTCCAACAATACTCCCCCTAAGGATTATACAGCCTATGTACTTCAAGGATCAGAGGGTGGATTGGGTTGTGAAGATTCTGTTGGTTCTAGTGCTGTTGATGAAGGATCAGTGAATGAAGGGTCCAAGATTGCTTTGATCATGTTTGAGAACTGTTTAGCATCAGTTAATCTTTCCCTGTTGAGCACATGTATCTTCATTTGACTCATATCATGAATGGCATTGATTGGCATCTTCCTTAGTGAGATGGGCTCCCAAATTGATACAGTAGACAATCCATTTCTATGAATAAGGAGAGCACCATCCACATCAACTTCTAGTTTAACAATGTTGCCAAACTATAATGGAGTCCTTTTCTTTTTCCTTATCTCCTTCTTTTTGTTGATTCTGTCATAAGCCAACTTTAGAAGTTTGATGAATTTAAGGAAGAAGTACATGTCAGTTTCCCCAAGTCTGTTTCTTATTTCTCTAAAGTGCCTTGTATAGATGTAGTGGATATATGATTCATCTAGCAATCTTACCTCATATCCACTAAATAATCTTATTTCATATCCTTATTTTCCTCCCCATTTTCTTTCAATCACTAATTCATAATATTTCTCATCATAATACACATTGGATATAGGCAGTGAGGAATGTGTACCAGCAATACTTTTTCTTTTTAGTGATTCTGTGGGTTTGACTTTAAGTTCAGGAAAGATCACCTCTTCTGCTGATTTCTTTTCCTTCTTCTCAAGTGGGTTTACAAAAGATCTGTCTTTTCTCATGCAAATGGTTTTTAGTGAATTGAGGTTGTTGGTTCTTTTGAACATTCTCAAAATATCTTCAAACTCATAACCTCTGAACATAGCTGTATGATTAATCAATTCCAATTGAGCTAGTTCTTTTAAGTCATGGATCTCCAGGGCACTTACTAGGGCTGAGTATTCAGTGAAAAATTGAACAAGCCCTGAGATCCTTTTCACCATAAACATGTTCCATGAACTATCATACTTCCAGGCGATTATTTTCTGATTAACTTTGCCTTTTGGAGTGGAGACACCTCTTATTAGCTCTGATGTGGTTAACCCTTCTTGTAAAGTAACTTGAGATGGTTCAGGAAACCATTCAGGGTATTTATGCAGAATAGGTGCCAGATAGTCTTGATCTTTTTGAGTGAGTTGCATGTCTTGAGCAGATACTCTTATTTCGGGCTCTTGACTAACAAAATCCTCCTCCATCTTTTTCTTTCATTCCTTCTTCTCATTGATTACTCTAAGTATAGCATCCCTGAGAGAGTTTGTCTTCATATTAGCAAGTTTTCTCCTTGTAAATCCTTGGGAAGAAAAATATTCTTTCATCTCCTTATCAGACTTGCTATATGGATCATGAAGGGTAGTCTGTGAAGTTTCAGCAGGTTTGGATTTCAGGATAGACTTTGTCTTTGAAGGTTTGGGGGACAAGGATTTCTCATACTCTGCTTCAACCATAGGGTCAAGCAGCTTGTTTACTTTTTCTTCTTCTGCTATCATACCCTCATAAGCTAGCTTGAATACCTCATCAGGATCATAGTCGTGGTCAATAAGAAATAAAGCTTTTGACATCAAATCATCAGTTTTGGCTTTCTCAATCATATCATGCACATTTGATTTTTCTTTGACAGGGCTATCTTTCACAATTTGATCCTCATGAGTATATTCTTCTTCAATTTCTCCCTCTTCCAGATCAATATAATCAGTCATTGCTTTCAGTTGAGCTTCAGCCTTTTCATGCTCTTCAAGAAATTCAGCAATGGCTGCAAGACTGCGGGGATCATCCTTTTTAGTCTTTTTGATTGGTTCTTCTTCCACCATAGGTCTTTTACCCTTAGCCTTTTTAGCAAGATACTTTCTTTTTCGGGTGTAGGTTTGAATTGGAGTAGAAGAAGAGGTTTCTGGAATTTTAGTTTCATCAGGCACTCTTTCAGCCTCTTTGATTGTTTCATCCTTTTCATTTATTATTCTTTGATCCTCACAAATTTTTTGATTAATTCTTTCTGATCATGAGACAGTGATACAGCAGGTACAATTTGTAAACTCAATTCCTTCTCTAACGGGACAGGATATTGAGGAATTTCAACTATAGTCTCAGATGAGCTTGTTTGATCATTTATGAAGTCCCAGATTTTGTCATCAATAATAAGTCTTCTGATGAAAACATGTCAAGTGCCTTCATCATGTCATTGAATTCAGCCTCTTCTTTAGTACTAGGAGCTTCTGCTTCACCTGAGTAAATCACTAACTCCATGTTGGATCCTTCTTGTCTGAATCCCATGTTTTCTTCTTCTTGATCAGCAGTACAAGTTTGCTCATTCACTCTCTCAGACTCTCTCCTTAGTTCAAGGATTAATTCAAGTTCAGCTATTCTTTGAATGAGAGCTTTATTCTGAGATTGTAGATTGCTGATTGTTTCATTCTGCTCCTCTATAGTTCTTCTTGTTCAGCCATGGCTACAATCTGGATGGTTAAAGTGTCAACATGACCACTTATTTCATCCTTGGACAGTTGAAGAGCAGCCTTTAAATTCTCAATCTCACCATCCTTCTTCTTCTTTTCAGTCTCATACTTTTCTTTTAAGGCTTTCGATTCTGCATCTTTTTCATCTAACTCCATCAATCTATCTTGAATTATGCTAGCTCTTCTGTTGAGTATTTTCTCCAGTTCTTTTCAACAATTGAGAAATCATCTCATCTTTTTCATTAGGTTTTAAGACATTTGATTCAGTACAGCTTTCTGAAGGAGTACCTTCAGAAGTTGTTTTTCTTTTCTGATGATGATCCTGCTCATCTGAAGATGATTTGGATTTTCTTGAAGAACCAGTGGAGTCATCAAGGTTTACAGGTTCTGTGTTTGGTGGTGATGATTGAATGGGAGATGTATGAGGTGGTTGAATTGGAGATAAGAAAGGTGAGGTGATTAATTCAGATATATGTACTGGTGATTGGGGTGTATATTTTGAAGTGAAGGCTGAGGTATAGGTTGTGGTGATGGAGGTGGGTGTTGTGGAGATGGTTGAGGTGAGTGTTGTGGAGATGGTGAAGCAACAGGCTGTTCTAGTTCAATCTGCTGAATCATCCAAGGAAGAAGTGGTGAATGAGCTCCACTGTAGAAGTTCCTAGGATCCCTTTTCTTTATGTACTTGTATGATTTTGCATCATAGTGGGGAATATCAAGTACTGGTCCTTGAATGACCATATTTGGGAATGCTTCATTGATTAGGCATTGGAAGAATCATGGGTACATCAGAAATTTAAATCTCCTTCCTTCTTGGACATTGGATGTCATGCCATTGAAGACATAGGCAGACATGTTGAAGGGTTGGTTGGTGCAGAGAGCACATATTGCTGATGATGTTGTGATGGGAATATCATTCCATCCTGTTTTCCTTTTGGACAACAGTGCTGATACAAATGAATCAGAAATCTCCATTGTAAATCTACCAAACCCTTGACTATCTGTTTAGCTTCAAATCCACCTTCATAACCAATTTCTGCAAAGAAAGAGGTTATGGTATCTTCTTCAAGTTCCAATGGTGCTTGAGCATCATTACCAAACCTCAAGCATCTTCTAACACTTTCTTCAGTAACAATTAGTGTATGCTCACTGTCAATTCTCCCCGTCAGTGATCTTATTCCATCATCCTCAACAACTTCAGCTCACTCCAAAAGTTTCTGATGCAGCTTTCAAATATGGTGGGTCTTACTGTCATGGCATAAGCTACCCTTGTAGTAGAAATGAATCTGATCATGTCTCTCAATTCTTCTGCTTCTGGTACATCAGGGTTGAGAAAACAACTGACATTATGGAGCTTGCTCCATGAGAGATTTGCCATTATAATCTGCATTCAAGACATATGCATTAGAATCACTTTATTAATTAAACCAATGTTCATCACATTTTGACTTTCATAGGTCAAAATTAAAATCATATAAAACAGTAACTTGATTTTGACCTATTCGAATTTTGTGATTCATGATTATGTTGTTTTTTACTTGTAAATATGAGCACCAACATTACTTAATCTTTAACATAGGATAATCAGATTCATAGTTTTTGATTTCATAATGTTTTGATTTTAGTCTCAACGGTTCAAAAGAGCATTTAGCATTGAATACATGTTTGAAGCTTGAAGATACACTTAAGAATGTGTCGAAATCCTTCCATGTTAATGAATATTTTTTCTGATTTAGTGTGAACATTCCTTAACCTAGGTCACTAAAATCATCGTACAAATGAATGTTCGACATTTGTGATTATTCACCTTTTCTCAGAATCCTTTTGGTTAAGATCAATGCCCATGGTTTTGTTGAATCGATTAGGAAACTAGGTTTAAACGGTGAAGATGATGATGAACAGTATTTGGTGGCGCTCGTCTCACTATGAAGTCGCTCAATTTGAAAAGTATTAAATGACTCTGTTGGTTTTCTTTAAATAGTCAGATAATAGAATTCACAATTTTTTTTACAAGTTTTGATTTCAAATGCGGTCACTACTGTAGCAAATGCCGAAGTGTAAATGTTGATAATTTTAGACATCCGCATTTGTGTACTGTAGCAAATGCGGTAGAACAAAACTTGATGAGAGCATTCGCATTTGTGTACTATAGCAAATGCGAAACTTTGAAAGTAATCAGCATTTGTACACTGTAGCAAATGCAGAAGTGAAACACTTGTATTTGTACATCCGCATTTGTACACTGTATCAAATGCGGAAGAGTTAAACAAATGCGGGAGAGTAAACCTTATCCGCATTAACAAATGCGGCTGAACACTTAAAAAATTTTCATCCGCATTAACAAATGCGGTAAAATACTTTAGTTCCGCATAGGTTTAAACACTTCAAATTTTCTGAATTCTTGATGCACACCAATGCGGTAGAGTAAAATCATTGTCCGCATTTGGTTTAACTTTGAAATAAGTTGTTACTTGCATTGGTTATGTGTCTGGGTTACCTTCACCCTCATAACCAATGCACTTACCTGCATTAACTTTTGAGTTTAATCAAAATTTAATGAATCTTGATTTTGATGAACTTGTTATGAAGATATGGCTTATGAAGTATGTCTTGTGACATGGTTGACTATTGAAGTTGTCAATTCTTGCTTGGATTCACTTGTATATCAGGAGTGATACAAGTTTCCCATTGTTTGACTGATCTTGGGCTTGAGGGGTTTCCAAGAATCTGCATCTGCATAAGCTGAGATACTATGGTATAACTTCTGCATTGACACAAACATTTTTCTCTTTGTTTTGATTTTAGGAAAGTAATTTAAGAAATTGTAAATATATATATACTTGATCAAAAACTTTAAAGTATTCCCCCTAAAGTTTTGATCCATTTGTGGATGAAAACTTTAGTATTAAAAAAGCTTTTTGAATGTACTTATAATTGATGAAGAGAAGTATATCTTTTTGTTGGGATCATATCAGTCTTGCATTACACAAGTGCATATTTTGTGATAAGATTGACATGTTTATGACATTATTGATTGAAGGTATGATTGTCCTCTTAAACTCATATCGGTTGATACTTTGATGCTAGTGACATTTATCATGTTTAGATTGATTTAGATATTCAATATGTACCTCACACACCTTGCATGGAATCATCAACCATCCTTATGAATTGTATGGTAGAACTTTTTCACAACTTACATGACCAGGTTACTTAAGTTATGAGATCTTATTTTCACTGATCCACATTGGATTCTTTTACTTTGATCCTTATCATGATGATCCATATTGGGATTCTTTTCACTTCACTTTGGAAGGTGATCCGTAAACGATTCTCTTGTTCATTCCTTTGGAATGTATTGCTTTTGTTGATTCATCCAATTGGATGTGTTCCTCATTGGGAATCTTTTGGATCATTACATCTGCACTTTGTGCATGATTCATCAGGTCTTTGCTCAGCAAAACAGAGATGAATCTGATGTTGGTGAAAGAGATTCATAAAGTATCATTCCCTGGTGTGTGTTTGTTACTACACCTACATTCACTTGAATAAATTGATACATACCAATACTCTGTGATGAGTGTTTCACCATTGAATATATCTTTAGTTTATCACTGCATGTATCTTCTCTTCCAAGTTGAGCCTACCTACATATCAGGTAAGTCATGACAGTCTGTCAAATTTGGAAATAAAGCACAGTGAATGATATAAAAAAAAAAAAAACTGTAATTATATCATTTCCCAATCTTTTCTTCATCAAAAATTTCTTCTTTTTGGGATTATTTTTTTTATTATTATTTTTGAATAATTTTACATTGTTTTTGATGTTTTGATGGATTTTATTCAAGGTTAATCATACCAATTGATTGAACTAAGAATTCGAATCTACTCGGTTCAAATGCTTAGTAAACAAATCAGCCAATTGATTTTAGTTGGTACTTGAATCAATTTGATTAAACCCTTTTCAGCACAGTCTCTCAAAAAGTGATATCTAATTTCAATATGTTTCGTTTTTGAGTGCTGAACTGGATTATTTGTAATAAAGACGGCTGCAGTATTGTCAATATAAATTGGGGTATGCAAGAATTTATAACCATAATCAAGCATCTGGTTTTGAATCCAGAGTACTTGAGAGCAATAAGCAGATGCTGCGATATACTCAGCTTCTGCTGTTGACACAAATACATTTGTTTGCTTCTTGCATTGCCATGAGACCAATCTGGGACCAAGAAATTGAAACCGCCAGACGTGGATTTTCTGTTGAAGTTGCATCCACCATAGTCACTGTCTGTGTAGGAATAGAAATTGAAGTCTCCTTCCTTTGGATACCATAATTCAAGAGCTGGTTTGCCCTTCAGATATCTGAATATTCGTTTGACAGCATTGACATGTGATTCCTTAGGATCAGCTTGATATCTGGCACACACACAAACAAACTCCAAATAATGTCGGGTCTACTAGCTGTAAGATACATGAGTGAGCCTATCATGGATCGATAGAGTGTCTGATCTACTGATTTTCCATATGGATCGGGACCTATCTTCACTTTTGGATCTACAGGAGTTCTGATAGACTGACAATCAGCAAGGTGGAATTTCTTCAGCATTGTTTCCACGTATTTTGATTGATTGATAAAAATTCCATCTGCCGTTTGTAGAACTTGCACCCCTAAAAAGAAAGTGAGTTCTCCCATAGCACTCATCTGAAATTTTGAATGCATGAGATCTTCAAATTCTTTACAGAGTTGCTTGTTTGTAGAGCCAAATATGATGTCGTCCCATATATCTGTACTAGCAACATGTCTTTTCCTTTTCTCTTTCTGAAGAGAGTCTGATCAATTCTACCTCTTTCATATCCGTTGTTAAGTAGAAATGATGATAGAGTCTCGTACCACTTCCTGGAGCTTGATGAAGACCATACAGAGCTTTTTCAAGCTTGTAACTCTGTGAGGAAAATCAGGATCTTCAAATCCAGGTGGTTGACTCACATAGACCTCTTCAGTAATCTTTCCATACAGAAATGCACATTTCACATCCATTTGGTAAACAGTAAACTTCATGGATGCAGAATATGCTAGAAAGATTCTAATGGCTTCTAGCCGAGCTACAGGGGCAAATACTTCATCATAATCTATTCCTTCTTCTTGAGTGTACCCCTGAGCTACCAATCTTGCTTTATTTCTAATGACGATTCCCCTGTCATCAGTTTTATTTCTGTATAGCCATCTGGTACCAATAGGATATCGTCCTTCAGGAAGATCTACCAGTTGCCATACTTCTTGTTTCTTGAATTGTAGCAACTCTTCCTGCATTCCTTCAATCCAGCTGTTGTCTTGAAGTGCCTCTTTGATGTTTTTGGGTACTGTTTGACAAAGAAAGCATGAGAACAAACAATGTTTGCAGTGCTTCACTTGCTTCTTGTCACTCTTTCATGAAGATCACCAATAATGGTTTCAACTCGATGATTCTTGTGTATTCTGGTGGTGGAATTGAGTCACCAGTAATTGTTACATCAAGATTGGAGACATTCAGTTCATTATGGTCAGAGGCATCATCACTTTGAACTGTTGGAGAATTATGAAGGTTTTCAGACCCTGTCTCAGTGTCTGCTTCAGCATTAGCAGCACTTTCATTGTATCTATCATTTGATCTTCTTTCCACTTCAGTTGAAGGCAACGCTTGTTTTTCATTTCTAATTGCTATAGATTGATCTTCTGAATTAGATGGTAACAAGCTGGGTCCTCCTGCATTTGAAATGATTTGATTTGTGGTTGATTGTCTGATGGGGTCAGCTTGCAGAGGTACATCTTCATTTGGTTCTTCAGTGTGAGTAGGAGGAATTAATGGAAAGTCAATTCTCCTTTCTATGCTTGAAGATGAACTAGCTGAAAGTAGGTTACCTGCATCAGACAAATAAAATTGATCAAAAGATTTTGTAAAAGAGTCAATATCAAATAACCAATCAGGACCATTTGTAGATTTGGGAAATGAATTTTCCTTAAATTGAACATTAGTTGATTCATCAACAATGTTTAATCGAGGATTAAACACTCTGTAAGCCTTTGACACAGAAGAATAACCTACAAAGAATCCTTCATCAGACTTAGCTGAAAATTTTCCCAAATGGTCACGGGTATTTAATATTGAGACTGGACTACCAAATGACTTAAGAAATCCAATAAATGGTTTTCTTTGAAACAACAGTTCATATGGATTCATGTTTCTTTCTTTGACAATCATAGTTCGATTTTGTACAAAGCATGATGTGTTAACTGCCTCTGCCCAAAAAATATTGGCAATTTAGCATCAGCTAGCATAGTTCTTGCTGCTTCAATTAATGTTCTATTTCTCCTTCCAGCCACCCCATTTTGTTGAGTAGTTCTAGCCGCACTAAATTATGAGCTATGCCTTTAATTGTGCAAAATGAGCTCATGTCTTCATTTTTAAATTCTGTCCCATTATCACTTCTTATGCTTTTGACCTTATAGTCAAGTTGGTTCTCAATTTTAGTGATAAACTCTTTGATTATTGAGGATGCTTCATTTTTATGAAGTAGGAAGAAAACCCATGTGAATCGTGAAAAGTCATCAATGATAACCAAACAATACTGTTTCTTTCCCATACTCATGACATGTGTTGGGCCAAAGAGATCCATATGAAGTAGTTTCAATGGAGTATTGTTTGAGTTCACAAGTTTTAGTTTATGTGAAGATTTGTGTTGTTTTCCTTTGAGGCATGCTGAATAGTGATCAATAAATGAAATTCTTTTTGAGGCAATCCAATGACATGGTTTCCTTTTACTAATCTGTTCATGTTTTTGAAATTTGTGTGCCCCAAACGTCGGTGCCAAAGCTGTGATTCATCAAATGATGCTTTTGACAAGAGACATGTTTCTTCTGTTAGTGCAGTAGAATTAAGTTTTAAGACATAAGTATTATTCTTTCTCGGAGTCTTTAATACAACCCATTCTTCAGGGATATGAAATCCTGACTTTAGAATATAACAGTGGGTGTCGGTAAAGTGAGTCGAATATCTCTTGTCGCAGATCTGAGACACGCTTAGAAGATTGAAATTGAGCTGTTCACAATAATTCACTTTATCAAAGCTGAGCATCCCATTTGTCACAGATCCTTCTCCTGTAATCCTACCACTTGTGAATCTCCTCCAAATGCCACAGGTGTTCCTTTAATTTGCTTGAAATCATGAAGGAGGAACGATCTCCAGTCATGTGTCAGGAGCATCCACTGTCCACATACCATAGGCTATTAGACCTATATGGATGACCCTGCAAGCACAAAAGAACTAGTTAGAATATGGAACCCAAGCCACCACGGTCTTGGGTATCCCGTTTCTATGCATAATGGTGACCTCTTGAAGTTTTCCTCTAACCTGTGACCTAATTAGAGGTGGTCTTTGAGATTTTCTGTGAGAATATGAATGAGCTATTTCATCACCATCATTTGAAAAATCAGAACATTATGAAATCGGTTTTTATATTTGTTTCTTTGATTTTTACCTGAGTCTTTCATATTTTCATCCTTTGTTGGTTTATACGTCCTTGATTTGTTATTATAAATGTGACTCTTAACAGTTGTTTTGTCAGATGATGTTGTGAGATAGGCTTGTTTTGAGGAATTCTCACTCTCGATTGCTTGTAATAACAGTCATTTGTATTGTGATTGTTTAAGTCACAGACAACATATTTGTTGAAATAACATGTTTTTGTTGAATGATTGTTCATGTCACAGATGGAGCAATATTGATTGAAAAAGCACTCCTCTGTTTTGTGGTTAAACATATCACATATGTCACAATACATATGCTTGTTAATTTTCTCAGATTTTACTGGTCTTGACTCAGTTGATTTTCCCTTTTTCAACTTAGTATCATTCTTTTTGCTGGAAGAAGAATCAAATTCAGCCTTTTGTGCAGTTTACTTTACTGCACTGAATTTGATTGTCTTTTGAGGCTGTTTTCGTTTCCTCATCCTTTTCTGTAACTCTTTCTCAAACTTTTCAACATGATCTTTATTGCATATGTCAAATCCTACTCCATTTCTTGATTTTGATGTTTGAGGATCAGGTTGACTGTGTGATTTTGAACTCAGAGATTTTTTGTTATTTCCTTTTAATGAACCTTCATCTGATATGCTTGAATTTTGATGAGTATTGATCTCATTATCAGAACTGCTTTCAGCAGAGGGTTTATCTTTTGCACAAACTTCTTTTTCCCATTAGCTATAGCAGGTATGAATTTTATGAATGGAACAATAGCTTTAATGGGGCTGACTGGTTTGACAACACTTACTGTCTTGTCTGAACACTCTTTTATTTGTATTGGGTGACCTAACTTGATTTTATCCTCACTAGTTTCAATGTAAACACTTGGTTCATTTTGAGGATTTGTGATTTGTTTTACTATCATGTGGGTTTTAATAGTGTAGGTTCAGTTTGATTTTGAGTGTGACAGATTCAGGCATGACAGTATAGTTGTCATTGTATGGTGGAGGACATGAATTATACCCAATCCCTGACATGTCCTTTGGATCCTTTTGAGAATCCAGCATCTCTTGCAGCTTTACTGAAGATTGTTGAAACTTTTCAAGTTTCATTTCAGTAAGGGCTTGGTCAGCTTTAGATTGAGCTAATTTTTCAGATAATAGCTCATTCTCCGCTGCAAGAGAATACTTCTCACCATGAAGTTTTTCTATGTTAGAGATGAGAGATTTAATTTTAATTTCAAAACTTTTTATTTCTCTCTTCATTATCTCTGACTTTACTTTCTCCTCTTTTATTTTCTCAACCAATTTGTGGTTATGCTCTCTATAACCTTGAAGTTCATTTATGCACTTATCAGAACAAAGATTGGATTTTACCTCAGATGGCATGGGGGATGGTCCATCATTAATGTGTGCCATCAGTGCATGGTTCTGGAATTGTGGCTTGACTCCTCAGCATACATGCTCCAGTCACACACTCCGTCTTGTCTGATCACAAGTGCATTTGCTGAAGGTTGGTTGCTCCCAAAAGCTTGATTGGCCAGTTGAGGTTGAGCTTGAGAAGATTGCTGTTGTTGATGATGATATTGTTGCTGATGATTGAGGGAGGGAATGCTTGAAGACGGTTGATATGATGACTGACTCTGAGAATGTCGTGGAGTATTGTTGTTTCTTCTTGGAGCATTACATTCTCTAGAGAAGTGCCCGGCCATTCCACAATTGAAGCATTTGACTTTGGATTTTTCGTATCCGAGCTTAGTATTTTCATTCAGGCTGAGTTTTTTGCCTTTCCTGAAGAACTTTTTAGCTCTCATGGCAATCATAGCCATTTGCCATTGTAAATCCATCTCTTCTACATCATCTGGATCTATTTCCTCCAGATCTTCTTGGATTAGATGTGCAGAAGTCAGTCTTCCTCCCAAATATGCCTCAAAACTTGCTATAAAGGCATTATATGTAGCCTTCTATTCTTCTGTTTTTTGATCATCAGTAGGGTTGGTAGAGACATAAGAGAATCCTGTTGATTGATTGGTTGATGTTGATGCTGATGCTGATGGTCTGTTAATTGAGTGTGCTGCAAAGAATCCAGTGGTTTTGTGTTGATCTTCAGATGACAGAAAGTCATCCTCTTCAGTGATGAAGGCATTCTCAACAGAATGAGTTTCAGATGGAAACTTATAAGCTTCAACAACTTTTGGTCCTCCAAGATTCCTACTTCTTTCATCAAGTTCCAGTGCTTCAATTTTTGCAATCATTATGTCAGAGTGGTACTCTCCAAATCAAGAGTATTTTTCAGCATTGTTACGTTTTGTTTCCAATGCTCTGGAAGACTATGTAACATTTTCTTGTTGAGGTCTTTTGATTTGTAAGTCACTCCCATTATCTCCAAATCATTTACTAACTGCACAAATCTGTGCAATTGTTTAGAGATTGATTCCCTTTGAAATGATGGAAGGTTTCATACTGATTTATCAGTTTGTCTCGTTTGATTTCAGCAACCTCACTACTTCCTTCACACATAATTTGCAAAGCATCCCAAACTGATTTTGCAGTTCCATACTTCTCCAGCCTTTTAATCACATCCATCTTAAGTGCTTGAGTGAGGATGGAATATGCTTTAAGGTCAATCTTGATCTTCTTATAATCTTCATCATCTAGAGTAAGATCTTCAATGGGAATCCTGGTTGTTCTGTAGAGAGCTGCCTGATCAGCTGACAGTGTTATTGGGATGTGGGGACCTTTACATATCGAAATCCAGTAGTCAGGATCTACACCTGTAATATAATTCATAAATCTTATTTTCCATTGTTTGAACTCAGATTTATGTTTCAGCATTGGTGGTTTTGGGGTATGCCCAAGTTCTGAATAACTGTGAGAATCCATTTTATCAGTTGATTTTTAGTATGGATTAGTGAGTTTTTAAGTCTATTCAGTGGGTTTAGTTCAAATAATCATTAAAAACGTCTAGTAGATTCAGATCTGATGACTATGATGTCTGTAATCAGGAGTGTCTTTGTATTGTTGTAGGTTGTCGGACTTGTAGTCTGTAAGATGTTCTATGTTCACTGATTGGTTGAATGAGGGGCTGTTGATGAATTTAAGTAGTATTCGGTGTGTAAACTGATTAGAGATGTATAAATACTCTGTTCAGCTACTCAATCACCAGATCTATCGGTTCAGACCAGATCTGTGCAGATCTGAGTAAGAACTGAGAGCCGTGGCTCTGATACCAATTGACTGGATAGGATTTGAGAAAGATAATCTCAGTTGATGTGAATCAATAAGGACCGAATATAGTGATTGAGTCAAAGATTGAGAGGCGGAATCAGACAATCAATGAACATTGAATACACATGATACTCATAAATATGTTTGTATATATTGAATACTTTGATTGATTGATTACAAGAACATTCAATGCAAACAGAACATTCTAGGAACCAAGAATCAAATCAAATTACAGACAAAAGTTACCCCATGTATGAGGTATACTATTCTATTTATAGGCAGACACGTTGCCATTAAAAAAGACTAAACTACCCTTACTAAAGCTAGTTTAAGTCTTCATCAGCATTGGCTGTTGATCATCCGCATTGACAAATGCGGATGAGTTGACTTCATCAGCATTTCTTCAACCGCATTGAAGTTTGGTCATCCGCATTTACCAAAACACTTGTCCGCATTTCTTTGGTAATCCGCATTGGTCAATGCGGATGAACAAATGTATATCCGTATTTGTTAACTTGTCATCCGCATTGACAAATGCGGATGACCAACACTTGTATTTTTCTTCTTATTCAGCAGATACTTGTCTTGATCCGCATTTGTTCTTGGACATGAGGGATTCCAGCAGAGCAACCATCCACCACTTGAATTGGCATGTATGATCCTTTCAGGGTCCAACACAACATCCTGCTGGTTGGTCATCATTCACACCCTGTATCTCCTGCATACTTTGTCCCCCAGGGTCCAATGTCATATCCTTTTCCCTGCTATTACATGCCTCAGCAAAATCCGGTTCAAGCTCCTATTGCACAACAACCACAAGCATTACCTGAACCTCAACCTTCCCAATCTCATCAACAACTCAACCTCAACAACACAGCTTTTTCACCCCATGAGTTATTGACTGGAGCAGTTTACCAGATGATTTTCTGGTCATGAACAATTGTTTTCTGGTGCTGGTCAACATGGTGGTGAATGTCCTTTTGGAAATCTAGCTCTTATGGCTTTGGAGTCTGCTGATACTTCATCCTCTAATGCCTCTACACCACAGGTATCACAGATATCCTCTGAGGCAAAAGTCAAACTATGTTCTGAAACATGCATAGCCGCATTTGCATCTATTAGAGAAGCAAATGTAGCTTTAATTAACAAGAACATTGAGCTAGAACAAACAATTTCCAAAAGAAAAGCTGAATTTGAGTCTGTGCTTAATGATAAGAATGATGAGATTTACAAACTTAAATGCCAAATCACTAATGATAAGGCTAGGGAAGAAATACTTCTAGAGAAGTACAGAGACCTCAAAGAAACACTTGCAACTACCCAGGTAGAGTGTGATCGATGGGTAAATTCTTGCAAGGGTTTTGAAATGCTTCTTAGTAAGCAATCTGTTTCCAATGTGAAGTTGGCATTGGTTATAATCACACTGCTCCTCCTACAGGTTTTACTCCCAGAGCAGAGGCAGAATCTGATGGTGAAAGCAATATCAATCCTTTTCATCATGTGATCTACTATCTGATACAGCACCATCAGAAGTAGAAGTCAGCATTAATTCCTATCAGAACCTATCAGCTGATGTTGATGGTTCAAATGCTGACACTCACATGATCAAAAAGTTGATCACTCCAGGTGATATTTCACAAAGTACTGAAAGTACTAAAAAGAATGTCATAACACCTGGAGAACAAGCCCAAACTACTGCATGTACTAAAGAGAAGAAAACTACTAGTACTGATAGCAAACTGCTGAAGAACAAGTCTTCAGTACTTTCATCTTCTTCAGCAGATGATCAAGTTAAGATGAAGAAAAAGCCATGTGAAATATGTGGCTTATTCAATCATCTTACTGATGAATGCTGGTATAAAAAGGGCTCCAAACTCAAACATAATGAAAACATTAAAGAGAAAATGGATAAAATGATAACTGAGTTTGAAACCAAATTTGTACCAGCAACATCAAAACCTGTGACCCCAAAATCCAAAAAGAAATCCAAAAAGAAAGGAGCTAAACAGGCAACAGCTGAGGTTGCTCAAAGAGAGATGGTACAACACAGAACCCATCAAACTCAGCACTAATGTGTCTGATGAGCTAAAGGCTTTATCACAAAATCAGACACAATTTGTTATGATGGTTCAACATCTATTGGGGAGAGTCAACCAATTAGATGCTCCTGTGTTGAAACCACAGAGAAGAAAATCCATGCCAAAGGATTCTTCTTCTTCACCATCTCCATCCCCTCAGGCTGTTATTCATAGCAAGTCTGTTAGTTTACCATCTGTTGATATGACCAGACCCAAAACCAAAAAGGTTTAGGTCTCAAAAACTAACTAATTGTTTATGATTGCAGGGTTCTTCAACATGCCAAAGTAGCATCTGGTATGTAGATAGTGGGGGATCTATGCATATGACAGGGAACAACTCTCTTCTTCATGACTACTCTCAAGGAAAGAAGGGGTTTGTTTCTTTTGGCAATGATGCTAAGGGTTACATCATTGGAAAAGGCTTTGTCTCCAATGGAGAAATAAAGTTTGATGATGTTAATCATGTGGAAAATCTCAAGTACAATATCTTGAGTGTCAGTCAAATGTGTGATAAAGGCCATGTTGCTCTTTTCACCAGTCAGAACTACAGGATTCTGTCATCCAAAGTTCTGAATTTGATTGATAAGGTGTTGGATGATCACACTCTCCTGAGGGCCAACAGGACAGGAAGAGTGTATGCCTTAGATCTTTCCAAGAAAATAGATCTCAGAGGCCATCCTTGCTTATTTTCCAAAGCCTCTCCTCAGGAATCTAAACTGTGGCACAGAAGGCTGGGTGATGTTAATTTCAAAAACATGAATCAGCTGATCCACAATAGTTTAGTGAGAGGTTTACCAATAAAGGAGTTCCACTGTGTTGAAACCTGCACTGCTTATTTAAAAGGAAAATAGCACAAAGTCTCATTCCCTCCTATTGAAGTGCCTAAGTCCACTACCTGCTTGCAATTACTGCATATGGATCTATTGGTCCTGTGAGAGTGATGAGCATGGCAAAGAAGAAATACTGTCTGGTAATTGTGGATGATTACTCCAGATTTGTATGGACTTTCTTTCTACATTCAAAGGATGTGG
Source organism: Flaveria trinervia (assembly GCA_025506515.1). Lineage (NCBI taxonomy): Eukaryota > Viridiplantae > Streptophyta > Magnoliopsida > Asterales > Asteraceae > Flaveria > Flaveria trinervia. The sequence goes on from CM046447.1 coordinate 52,467,941, forward strand.
TTGCTCAGAAGATTATCAACTTTGTGTTGTATGTTGAGAAGTAGTATTCCCTTTCAGTCAAGTGTATAAGGAGTGACAATGGAACTGAATTCGAAAACCATACACTTGATGAATCTTATCTTTCAAAGAGAATCAAAAGGCAGTTTAGCATCCCAAGGACTCCAGAACAAAATGGAGTAGTGGAGAGAAAGAACAGGACCCTAATTGTAGCTGCAAGGTCTATGTTGGCTGACTCTGGTTTGCCACTGACCTTTTGGGTTGAAGCTGTTAACACAGCTTGCTATGTGCAGAATAGAGCCTTAGTAAATCAGAGGTTGATGAAGACTCCATATGAAGTTCTACATCACTTGGCTCCTCTAATTTCATTTTTCAAAGCATTTGGGTGTCCCTGTTTTATTCTCAACACAAAGGATCAACTCCAAAAATTTGATCCTAAGGTGGATGCAAGGTATTTTGTTGGTTATTCATTTACTTGCAAAGCATACAGAATCTTCAACTGCAGAACAAAGATAGTTGAAGAGACTTTGCATGTGAAGTTTAATGAATCTCCAAAGGACAAGATTTCACAACACCCTGTGGAGTTGTTTGATTTGTACATACTACAATATGTTCCTTATCAACCTCCAGCTGTTACAGATCATGTGGATAAGTCTGGGGACCAAACTGGCAAAACAGAAGAAAGATTGGATAAGTGGGAGAATAAGAGGGGAGGGCAGCCCACACCCTCCCCACACTTGCAAAATTCTGCCCAAAGAGAGAAGAGAAGGAGAAAAGGGAGTAAAAGGCGTTTCAAGCTTGGTTTGTGTGGATTCGAGCATGGAAATCAAAGTGTAGCGGGTGGAATCGAATCTCTACTCGACGGTGTTGTTTGTATGAGTTCTAAGACCCCTCTTTTACATGTTTTTGAATGATTTTGGGGCTGGAACACATCTGAAACCCGTTTTTAAAATGTGTGTGTTTGACCCGTGTGTATGTGTTTGTGTGTGATGCGAGTGATGTATGATTTCGGCCTTCTGTGTGCTTGAATGGTATTGTGATATGCATTCCTAAGGTCTAGGATGGTTAATTTGGGCTTAGAAGAAGTTTAGAAGAGCTTGGAGGTCGAAAATGACAGATTGGGTTCGGGATGAATGGGCATTCTACACCAGTTAGGGCTATGCGATCGAATGGCATGTGAGTCGTGCGACTGGAGCCCATATGCATGCTAGTCATGCGACTGAGGGTCATTCACACGGGGAGTCATGTGACAAAGGCCCATACACCTAGTTCCATCCATATTAGGTCCATTCGCATTAGTTCATTCGCATAGGTGTCCATCCGCATTGGTTATTCACATAGGTGTCCATCCGTATTGGTTCATTCGCATAGGTGTTCATCCGTATTGGTCCATTCGCATGATGTTTAGTCACTTGGAGGCCATGCGACTAAAGGGTGCCCATACGCCCAAGTAGGGCTTGTGCACTCAAGGAAAACATAGTTTAATTACTGACTTTCTGGGGAAAGTTCAGATGTAAGTTTTGACGTGGAAGTTTCCCGTAAGTTCATGTAAGATGACTGTTGGGGCCTTAAGGTTATGTTGGGTATGATGTTGATATTGATGATGTATGATGCTGTATGTTTATGCATGATGTGTGCTATGTATGTATGATGATGCCCTGTATGATGATGTTATGGACTGTGTATGTTATGTTCCTTGCTTTGTATGTTTATCTTTTCCGTGACTTTACATTAATGTTAATGAATGAAATGGAAGTATTATGTAGCGTAAAGTGGAAGATAATGAAAAGGGAAACATGATGATGAATGCATGCATTAATGAATGAATGAATGCAAGAAAGGCTTGCAAGCAAATATATGGAGGTGCACACCCAATGAAGGGTGTTAGCTCAATGGTGTGCGGGTTAGCTACCCCGGAAGGATGCACATTGGGGTCCAATATTTGTGATTGACCATATGTATGGGATCCTTGCTGCTTGCCCTAGGTGCTGGAGTCCGCTTCGTGCACAATGTTCCAGGTCTATGAAAGACCCTAGGCCTAGTTACCAGCTTCGTGCATAATGTTCGGGGTATAGCATATGGCATTGATCCGGAATATAAGAGAAAAGATAAGTGGTGAATGTACTTACCCTAGGTACTTGAGTCAGCTCCGTGCCCAATGTTCGAGGTCAATGAAAGACCTCAGGCCCAGTTACCCACTTCGTGCACAATGTTCGGGGTAATGTACATGTCATTGAAAGTAATGAACTTATGAATGAAAGAATGAAAGTGTGAACAATTAATGAAGATAATAATGATATTATCTATGTGGACGTATGATGTATGATTGCATGAAAGTAAAGAATGGTTTTAATGAATGAAAAGTATGTTTTATTATAAAACTAGAACTCACTCAGCAACGCTGACTTTTATGTGTTTCCAGTTGGCCGGTAAAGTTGTTGAGGATGGCACGGGGCGGCTACTTAGTTCTTTTGGATGGCATTCTTTTGTTTAATGCTTTTGCATTGTAATGCGAATGAACGATGGTTTGAAATGAATGCTTGTATTAACTTGCAAGAGCATTTGTAATGATATGAAAAGTTATTTTTATGTTCCGTTGCAATGTTTTATGAATGTTAAATGTAAAGATATATGTTTTTATGTACAATGATTTACCAGCTGTAAGCGTCCCGGGACAGGGCCTTACATAATCCCTATGCCTAGTGGTGATGTGCTCAAGATTCAAAGAGAACGACTGGGAAGAAGTCTAAAGATTATCTCTTGTATGAAGGCTCGCCGATGTCTACAGAAGTAATGCTATGCGTTCTTAGAACATGTGGTATAAAAGAAATCCGATGAAGGGAAAAGAGAAGACATGCCGGTGGTGTGAGACTTTCCGGAAGTATTCCTTGATGATTTGTCCGGTTTGCCCCCTCCTCGACAAGTAGAATTCGGCATAGATTTGGTCCTTGGAGCAACACTTGTAGCAAAAACACCATATCAGTTAGCACCGTTAGATAAGGGTTTCATACGACCAAGTCATTCTCCACGGGGAACACCGATATTGTTTGTTTAGAAGAAGGATGGAACGTTCCAAATGTGAATAGACTATCGTGAGTTGAATAAGCTGACTTTGAAAACTCGATATCCACTTCCTAGGATCGATGATCTATTTGATCAATTACAGGAGCTTCGTATTTCTCTAAGACCGATATTTGATCAGATTATCACCAATTGCGGGGTCATGAGGAGGATATACCAAAGATAGCGTTTAGGACTCGGCATGGACATTATGAGTTCTTAGTCATGCCGTTTGGGCTGACCAATGTTCATGTGTTCATGGATTTAATGAACAGGGTGTGCAAACCCTACCTCGATAAGTTTGCAATGTGTTTATAGATGATATTCTCATCTATGCTAGATCAAAGGAAGACCATGAACAACACCTTCGAGCGATTCTCAAATTATTAATGTAAGAAAAACTTTATGCTAAGTTCTCTAAGTGTGAATTTTGGTTGCAAGAAATGAAGTTTTTAGGATTCGTGGTTAATTAGAAGGGAATCCACATTGATACTAGAAAGATAGAAGTAGTTAAAAAGTTAGACGCTCCTAAGACGCCTTCAGATATACGATATTTTTAGGATTGGCTGGTTACTATTGACTATTCATTGCAAACTTCTTAAAGATCTCACAGCTGTTGACAATGTTAACACAAACGGAAAAGAAATTCAATTGGGGACATAAGCAAGAAGAGGAATTTCAGACGTTGAAGGAAAGATTATGTAATGCACCGATATTGACTCTCTCGGATGGATCAAACAACTTTGTAGTGTTCTGCGATGCATCACATCAATTCCTAGCTTGTGTGCTTATGCAAAAGGATAAGTTGATTTCTTACGTCACACATCAACTTAAGGTACACGAAAATAATTATACGACACACGATGTGGAATTAGGTGCAGTGGTGCTTGTACTTAAGATATGGAGGCATTATCTATATGGGACAAAGTGCGTTATCTACACCGATCACAAAATTCTTCAACACATTTTTTATCAAAAGGAATTGAATATGCGCCAAAGGAAATGGGTTGAAATTTTAAGTGATTATGATTGTGAGATTCGATATCATCTTGGAAAGACAAACGTAGTGGTTGATGCCTTGAGTAGGAAAGAACGTGTTAACCCTTACATGCATGAGCGTTGGGAATGACCATTCAATCAAATCTGAAAATGCAAATTCGGATGGCACATGGCAAAGCATTGAAGGAGGAGAATATCATAAGTAAGGAATTTAGAGGGTTAGACAAGAAGATGAACTGTAAGGAGGATTGTGTATGGTACTTTGTAGATCATATATGGGTACCTATGTTGGGAGATGTTCGAACCCTAGTTATGAATGAAGCGCACAAGTCTGAGTATTATGTTCATCCGGGTGTAGACAAGATGTACCAAGATCTTAAAGAGTTATATTGGTGGCTAGATATGAAGAAGGACATTGCAACGTATGTAAGTGAATGTTTTACTTGTTTGAAAGTCAAAGCCGAACATTAGAAGCTGTCAGTTTTGTTGCAACAATTGGAAATTCCCAAATAGAAATGGGAGAATATAGCGATGGATTTCATCACTAATCTACCTAGAACAAGTAGTGGGCATGATTTGATTTGGGTCATCGTGGATCGAATGACAAAATCTACTCATTTCTTGCCTATTCGTAAGGATTATAAGATGGAAAAGTTAGCGAGACTATACATGAATGAGATCGTGGCTAGGCATGGGGTACCTGTCTCAATCATATCAGATCGGGATAATCAGTTTACATCGCGGTTTCGCAAGACTATACAAAAGCCAATGGGTATTCGTTTAGACTTAAGTACTTCTTAACATCCACAAATAAATGGTCAAAGGGAACGAACAATACAAACTCTAGAAGAGATGCTTAGGGCATGTGTGATTGACATTGGTGGGAGTTGGGATACTCACTTACCGTTGTTCAAATTCCCTTATAACAATAGTTTTCATACGAGCATTGGATGTGCTTTGTTTAAGGCATTGTATGGAAGAAAGTGTAGGTCTTTGGTGTGTTCGGCGGAAGTAGGTAAAATTCAATTGATAGGTCCGGAGATTATCCAGGAAACAACTTGCAGGTTCGGTGTTTGTCACTTAAACACAAATGTTTTCTCTCAAACTCACCTAGAATCACACTCAGGTAAGAATAAAGAAGAGTTGATCACACTATGAAAACTAACTAAGAACACAGAAAGATAATTTTCAAGATACTTTTATATATTGATTCTCAACTCAAAATACAAAGACTCTTACAAGCAGATTGTCTATTTTCTTTATGAATTACAAGGAGAACCTATATATAATACTATCTACAACCGGATATACTTTGATACTAGCTGGGATCCTATAGCTAAAGTCTATACTACAAGACTAAAGAATAAGGTATCTCGGATAAAGTCTTATCTGAGATTTGGTAGTCAGGACATGTCCCTGACTTACCTTTTGTCACCAACTAAAGATGGCAACTGTACTATCATGAAAAGGTAAACAGTGGAATAAAGTATGGTCAACAACATGGTTCTTTAAGAAGAAGTCATGTTGTATCAGAAGTCTGCAGCGGAGTGTCAGAGACCATACTTGTGTCCACTGGTTATAGCAGTGTCTTCCGAATGTTAATGTCTTCGGAAGAGTAAGTACTTCCGAAGCCACTCTATACTTCGGAAGAGGCTGCTTCTTCCAAGACTTGGAGTCTTCTTCATCATACTTCGGAAGTGGTCTTCTCTTATTCTTATAAGTCTTGAACTTCGGAAGTATGCATTTGTTTTCGGAAGTAAAGTTCTGTCTTTGGAAGTTGGACTTTTCCTTTGTCTTCTGAAGAACTCTACAACCTTCGGAAGTTCAATGAAGAGCTTCGAAAGCCTTTGCATGCAACATCAAAATAACTTAAGTGATAGAGTTTTGGTTGCATTAGCCTTCTTCTTGATCCAACAAACTCCCCCTAGGCTGATGCTACCAAAACTTCACTTACCTCGATTACTCAAAACTTTCAGCACCAAGGAGAGCAAATATTTGTCTGTCTCCTTGTTCTTCCCTGACATGGTGCTGAGAAGCTTGTACAGATCCTTGCTAGACAGGAAATCCAGTCTGTCACCTTGGATAACATGTACCCTTTGTTGTTGCCCTCTGAAAAGAATTAGTTGATGGGAACTGTAATCATATTCCTATCAAACTATAGGTTCCAATTCAGGACCTTCCACCATCTGTAGAAAGGCAGCACCTTTGGTGGGAGATCTTTCCTTGTCTTCCTGTCTTCTCAAATTCAACTCTTCTTCAATATTTGCTTTTGCAGTTAGCTCGGCCAAATGAAGACTGCTGAGATGATTTCTGACGAGTGCAGCAGTTTCAGAGTTGGAGGGGTTGGAGAATGGTTTCTCTGCTAACTCAGCAATGTCAAATCTGCTGGAGTGTAACAGAGAGGTTGCATTGAGTCTGTTGACTTCACCATTCCTCTTTCCACAACAAATTGTGAGAAGGTTCATCGAACCTCCACTGAATTATCTTCCTTCTAGGCACAAGAGGCTGACTAGGAATCTTGTCCTCTTTTCTTGTATCCAGCAGAGTCACCAGTTTTCTTCTGAGCTTCTTTTCTTCCTCATTTAAGAGTCTGAATTGAGGCCCAAAAGTCTTGCAAGCCTGGACCAAAGTTCCTCTAGGCAAATCAAGGAATCTGTCTCTTGTGAGGGAACTGAAGATCCATCTACATAGGTAATGTTGAAAGAGTCTTCTACACAGGAAACTTCGCTCAAAGTGGTGCAATTAGTGAGCTTCGTCTTGATTGCCTTAAACTCCTTAAGGGAGATGTTGAGAAGGCTGAAGGGATGGTTTGGATGGTAATTGGGTAGGTTTAGGTTCAGAGGTTTGGCTAGTGTTTTGGGTTGGATGATGGGAAGTTTAGGAGGTTGAGGTGTGGGAGTAGTAGAGGGTAGTGAGTGGGTTCAAGGGTGAAGGGTTCAGGTTTAATAGTGAATGTGAGGATGAGGGTTCAAGTTTTGGTTGGGTAGAAGTAGTGAAGGTCATCCCTTTTACCCTTTTGTACATCTCTTTCCTTTTCCCCAACCGGATGTCAGCCTTAATTTCACTGACAATCCGTTGGAGTGTCCTTTCAAACATAGGACCCACCTGCCTACCGGAAAAGCCATGAGCCCGGAGATAGTCCTTCATCCAGGCTTTCTTAGTAAGCTTCTTGGAGGCAGTGACCCTAGCCTCTTCTTCTTTCTTATTCTTCTCTTTTTCCTTTTCTTTTGCAGCCTTCTTCCTTTCTTTCTCCATTTGATCCTGCTCTTTATTGAAGAGCCAGAGGATCGTGTCATCGTTGTGTGGAGAGAGTTCTTGAAGATCAAAACCTTGGAGAGTAGGAAGTTTATCCTGTTTCTCCTCAGCTGCAATTCATCCTCCTTCTATTTCTTTTCCTTTTCCTCTAAGGCCAACCTGGCTTCTTCTTCAAGCTTCAGCCTGGTTGCCTTCTCCAGATCCACCAACTCCTCTAATGGTAGCAGGAGTGTTTCTTCATTGGCAGCTCCCATTTCATGAGCTGGTCAATGATCTGCTCTCTTCTTTTATTGATGACAACCTCCTGATTGGAAGCAACTGCTTTTGTGCTAGCAGCTAGCAACTTCTCAGTCTAAAGTCTTCCTTTCTTCTTATGTTTTTCGATCTTCTCCTCTTCATGAATCTCTTCCGCAGTCATCTTCCTTTTACCTTTATCCTTGAAGATCCTGACTGTGGTGGTTCTTGGAGAGAGGTTTCTGATTGTGAGAGAGTCGGAGATGGAGTCTGTGATGGTGCAATCGGAAAGTCCTCGTTGCTCATTTCAGATGCCATTTAAGTATAGCATCTGTGATGATTAGTTCCTCGGACATTTTAAACAGTCCTTCCGCATCTTCAATTTCAGCTTCGGAAGATTCAGCTTGTTCTTCCGAGGCTTTAACTTCAGCTTCGAAAGTTAAAGGAGATGCAGATTCTGTCCCAACTGTTTCAGTTGCTGGGCCATCAGTTCCCATTTCCCCTTCGAATTGAATCTTAGGTTCTATGAGGACCTTAGGTTGACCAACTTCTTCCACAGTGGTAGAAGGTGCAGTCAGCCTTTGAATTTCTTATGCTCCAAAGTAGATCAATGAGCATCATGACTTGGCTGCTCAAAGGAGGATCTTAACAGAAACTTGGTGAAGAGTCTGTAGAGATTATTAAGCATCCTTGGATCAATCTGAAGAGTGACCTGAGATGTTTCAGGCGCAGAAATGATGGGAGAGGAAGATGTTGAAGTAGAAGCCGACTCTGTGGTTCCTTGTGTTTGTTTTTGAACATTCTCCTCCTTTTTGGTAGCATCATCTTGAGAGCTAGATGAGCTGGAGGAGGAAGTAGGGAAACCTGAATAGGTACATGCCTAACAGACCTCTCTGTCTGTTTCTCAGCTAGTTGAGCCTTGAGATTGTCAATCTCAAGTTGCTGAGTGGCAGATCTTGGCTCTAAAGTCCTAACCTGAGATTCCAGATTTGAGACTTTAGAAAGAAGATCTTGAATGAGGAGTTGCATGCTTCCATCATCTTCTTTCGAAGAATCACGGGGAGATGAGGTAACCTACCTAGTATGTTCAGCCTCACCACCAGATGTGGTTTCTTGGCACCCTGGTTTCCCATGCTCAATGATGTCTCTTTCAGAGTCATCAAAGGGCTCGGTTGCCGTAGATTCAGTCTGAGAAATGTTACCACTGTCCATAAGTCCATTGAGGCACCTTCTGTAGTGGCAGCTGAATCTACATGAGTCCCCTCCACATCAGTAGGACTCACCTCAGTTGGTTGCTGATGGGGGCTAGAGATAAGAGATTTCTCCAGGCTCTGTTGATCTTGGAGAGGGTGTTGTAGATCAACTTCATTGCCATGGAGAGATGTTATCTCTTCATCAGTTTTAAATAAAAGGTCAGTAAAAGATAGGATGGTTAAACCTACTGACCCGGGACTTTGGTCAATGTCTACAGGCATTGAGCCTTGGTGGGGCTGTCCTTGTTGGCTGCTCAGGGGAGTATAGAGACTCCCCTAGGGCTTTCAGCTTGGGTGTGGGCTCATGGGTCTGAGACTGAGGAGACTTAAGACCCAAATTGAGGTCAATTGTGAAGGATGGTTGGACCTCAGGCTGAGTGGGAGCCCTTTATTCCACTAGCCTTTTTGGATTGAACAGGAGGAGCTTGTTCAATCAGAGTAGATTGAACAAGGGTTCGTTTGGGCGTCTCGATAAGTGATGGTGATGGGTAGTGTTGGCATAATGGGGTAGTTGCTGGTGTGGGTTCATCACCTGTGGGGTTAACAGGGATGTCACCAGGAGCCGTTGGCTCAGTCATACCTGGAAGAAGTGCAGTATCTCTTCCTGTGAAGTTGGTGGACACTCTCTTCAAAGTCTTGAAGATGGTCGGCCTCATCTGGGGAGCAGTCAGAGCAGCTGCACAGACAAGCGTGCTCTGGTCTAGCTCACAGTTGATTATATGCTGGAGAAACCTGGGATACATGAAGAAGGGTCTTTCTGAAGATTTCCCATGAGGTTAGTCAGCACAAATCTTGAATAGTTGAAGCGGAGGCCTTTTACCAACCCATGAACAAGGCACCCAAGTTCAAATGGGATTTGATCCCATCCGCCGGATTTATTCGACAAGCAGTGAAGGACCACGTGTAGCAGGAACTTCCATTTGTACGAGAAGTTAAATTTGTAGACAGTTGACCTTCTAACGTCTCCTCCATATCCCATTTGGAGATAAGAATGGTCCAAGTCTGCTTTGGGAATTCCATTGGAGCGCCCTCATCATGAAGCTCTAAATGATCCCTGATGAGCTGTTCAGTAATGACCAACTCCTGGCCACAGATACTCGATCGAATGACACGGACCCGTTTAGGGTTTTAATCTGACCATTTGCCCAAAATTCAGACATATGGTTTGTGTAAATTGTGGGGTTAACTGTCAGAGTGGTGTAGTATGAAGATTGGGTTAGGAAGGAGATGATATCTAAGAAGTCGGCATCTCTTGATGAATCAAGAAGTGCGACTTGATTGTGCTGTGGGTTGAAGCCATTTGGAAAGGTGAATAGGAATGATTTGAGATGGGTAAAGATGAGTAGAATAAATTTCCAGGGTTGTAAAGTTTGCAAGTAAAAGAGTGAAAGTGAATAGTCAAGATTATTTAAAAGATTGTGGAGAGGGGGTAATGGGGGTTAGGATAAGGTGATGTGATGGTTTAGTGGATGAAATGACAGCGGCGGTAAGGTCAAAAATCAGTTAAATAATCCGACATCATGAACAAAATCTTTGCTTTTTACAGTGTGGGGCCCAAGAAATTTACGTTACACAGTGAGATCTCTCTTCCGAGTGTAAAACATTTCCAAATGTAACTTGTCTTCCGAAGGCAATTCTTACTTCCGAAGCCAATTATTTGCTTCCGAAGATTAGGGTTGCTTCCGAAAAGAGAATTTGTAAGTTTCGGAAGTAGATCTGATATGTAATCAATCGCTTCTTCTGAGACCAAAAATTCTTCCGAGAAGAAAGTTATCCTTTGAGAAATTCTGCTTCGAAGATATAATAATGTCTTCCAAGGTTAATTTCTCTTCAGAAGGAATTTACACTTAGAAAATTTCAGAGAGATTCCTTGTAACAGGGCTAAAGTGTATTGACACAAGACTTACATATTAAAAAGGATTTTCAAAAGAGATCAGATTAATCAATGTTTATCATCCCAATAGCTGCTATGAGATACTAAACCTTTGTTCATCAAAAGCTTTGGTAAAACAGATCAGCATATTGTTCATTTGAATCAACTTTGATTAACCTGATTAGATTTTTCTCATGAATGTCTCTAATGAAATGATACCTGATGTCAATGTGCTTAGTCTTGGAGTGCTTCACCAGATTTTAGTAATGGAGATAGCACTGTTGTTGTCAATATGGATAGGAGTACTCATAAAGTTGAATCCATAGTCTAACATCTGATTTTGAATCCATAGCAGTTGAGCACAAGCAGCTAGCACAGCAATGTATTCAGCTTCAGCAGTTGATGTAGAGACACAGGATTGTTTCTTGCATTGCCATGAGATGATCCTTCCACCAAGAAATTGACATCCTCTCGATGTTGATTTCTTGTCAATATTGCAGCCGTCGTAGTCACTGTCAGAGTATCCATAAAGATTGAAATCCTTGTTTCTGGGATACCAGAGACCTAGTTTAGGTGCTCCTTTGAGGTATCTGAGGATTCTCTTAACAGCAGCTAGGTGAGACCTTAGGAGCAGCCTGATATCTTGCACAAATGCAAGTAGCAAACATGATATCAGGTCTACTTGCTGTAAGATACATCAGAGAACCAATAATTTCCCTATACTGATGTTGATCAGTATCCTCCCCCTCAAGGTCAGGACAAAGATTATGGTTTCTGGGTATGGGTGTCTTGGCAGGCTTGCAATCCTTCATCTCAAATCTTTCTAAGATGTCAGAGACATTTAGATTGATTAATGAAGAACCCTTCCTTCAGTTGCTTTACCTGAATTCCAAGGAAAAAGTCCATTTTTCCCATGGAGCTCATCTCAAACTTCTTCTTCATAATGCTCTCAAAGTCCTTGCACATTTGGTCATTGAGGAACCAAATATGATGTCATCGACATAGACTTGTACAAGCAAAATGTACTTTCCAGACTTTCTAATGAAGAGAGTCTTGTCAATGGTACCTCTAGTATAGCCATTCTTCAGAAGAAACTGAGACAGTCTCATACCACAGCCTAGGTGCTTGGTGCAGCCCATATAGAGCTTTATCCAATTTGCACACATAGTTGGGATGTTGTGGATCTTCAAATCCTGGAGGTTGGCATACGTACACTTCCCTGTCTATATCCCCGTATAGAAAAGCACACTTGAAATCAAGTTGGTATACTGTGAAGTCCTTAGATGCAGCATAAGCAAGGAAGATCCTAACTGCCTCAAGTCTTGCAACTGGTGCGAAGACAGCAGTATAATCGATTCCTTCCTCTTGAGTGTATCCTTGAACCACAAGTCTTGCCTTATTCTTGATGATCAAGCCTATATCATCTCTCTTGTTTCAGAAAACCCATTTGGTGCCTGTGGGTACTTGACCAGATGGTAGCGGACATAGGTTCCATACCTTTGTCTCTTGAATTGAAGCAGCTCCTCTTGCATCGACTCAATCCAGCTACTATCTTTTAAGACATCTTCTACCTTCTTAGGTTCCATCTGAGATAGAAAGCATGAGTACAAGCAGACATTCCCTTATGAGTCTGTCCTCTTGTTCTCATACCCTCAGAGACATTCCCTATGATGTTCTCAGTTGGATGAGTGTTGTGAATCCGAAGCCGAGGAATCACTTCCAGTTGCAGAGATAGATCCAGGTTGAACATATTCTACTCAGGAACTAGAACACACTATCCAGCTGTTGTTTCAAAGTCATTCAATGTGGACTGATTGAATGAATGAGAAACATCATCGATAGTTGGCTGTGAGGTAGTATTAATCGTTGCGTGTTCCTTCAAAATACGACCTCCTTCTGCCTGGTGTTGTGGTGGATCACCTGATGAGCTTTGAGGCTCAGTAGGTGACTCACTTATTGAAGCTTCACTATTCCTTGATATAGATAAACTGTCAGATCTGTGAATAGTGGAAGCTTGATATATTTAGCACTTGGAGAATTGGTCTAGGCCTGGGAAGCTCAAACAGCTGATCATTAGTAGCAGCATCAGCATCATTTTGAGCACCTATTCCAACTGAAACATTCTCACAAGAGGGTTTAGAATAGTTTGGAAACAATTCAAAATCAAAGATGTGATCAGGGCCATTCCCCCTAACACAAGGAGTGTGCTCATTAACAACTATATTGGATGACTCCTCAAATTGTTGATTCTTAATGTTGTATACTCTGTAAGCTTTGGAACTAGAAGAGTATCCAACAAAGATAGCATCATCCGACTTTTCAGCAAATTTTACTAAATTGTCCTTTGTGTTAAGTATGGTACACCTGCTGCCAAAGGACCTTAGAAAGCCAATGAATGGTGGCCTCTTGTTCCATAGCTCATAAGGGGTTTTTCCATGGGGCTTAACTACAAGAACTCTGTTCTACACGTAGCATGCAGTGCTGAATGCCTCTGCCCAGAATGTTAGAGGTAGCTTTGAATCAGCTAATATAGTTCGAGCAGGCTCAATAAGTGTCATGTTCCTCCTCTCAGCAACACCGTTTTGTTGAGGAGTTCTGGGAGCACTATATTGTCGGCAGTCCCTTTTGAGTTACAGAATGAGTCAAGAACAAAGTTCTTAAACTCAGTCAATTGAGCACATCTAATTATTTTAACCTTTTGATCAATTTGATTTTCTATTTTAAGAATAAAAGATTTTAACGTTTCAGCAATTTCATCTTTAGTTCTTAAAAAGAATACCATGTGAATCTTGTAAAATCATCAACTATCACAAGGCAGTATGATTCCTTCCAATGCTCATTATACTCGTGGAACCAAAAAGATCCATGTGCAATAAGTGCAATGGAGTAGTGATAGAGTTAACACATTTGGATTTATGAGATGTCGTGTGTTGTTTCCCTTTCAGGCATGCAACACAGTTGTCTTTGCAGAAAAACTCCTTTTTAGGCAAACCATGTACCAAGTTATTTTTAGCCAATTTATTCATTGTCTTAAAATTTACATGACACATACGTTTATGCCACAGTGTAGACTCATCACTATTAGCTTGGAAAGAAAGCATGATACTTCTCCCATTGGGGAAGCATTGTTCATATCAAGCTTGTACATATCCCCTTTCCTAGGAGATCTAAGAAGCACCAATTCCGGAGGAATTGTCATCCCTGGTTTGAGGATAATGCACTCATGTTCTATGAAAAGCATTTGGTGCTTTTGATCATAGAATTGAGAAACACTTAACAGATTGTGTTCAAGCTGTTTGAGAAAGTTAACTTTGTCAACGGTTAACATACCATTGGATATACTCCCTCTGCTAGAAATATATCCTCCGGCCTCACCTCCAAACTGGACAGGACCTCCATCATAATGTTGAAATTGTTGAAGGAGATGTCTGTTTCCGGTCATGTGTCTGGAGCATCCACTATCTACAATCCATACATTGTTGTTCTTGTCAAATGGATGTTCCTGCACATAAGATGAGAAGTTTTGTTTGGAAACCCAAGCTTCATTGGTCTTGGGTTCTTCCAAAGATAAAGACATGAGTGAACCAAAAGATATGCATAGGGGTTCAACAGAGGTCATTGAGGAAGAGGTTTGGGCTGTAGCATCTTCCTTGATCTTCCAGTCCACCTTTGGCTGATCTTGGAGGATGAGCTTGATGAAGCTTTTGCAGCATGGTCTTCTTCCGAAGCTTCTTTCTTTTCGGAAGAAGTCCTCACCACCTTTTCTTCCGAAGCAGTCTTCTTCTGGGATGGTTTCAAGGGAGCTTTCTTGTTCTTCTGAACCATAGTAGCTTTTGCTTCCGAAGCCATTTTCCCTTCAGAAGAAGGAGTTTCTTCCGAAAGAAACTTGGCTTTGGAAACTAGCTTTCCCTTCTTCAACTCTTGAACCGTATAGAAGGGTCCAAATGTGAAACCTTCCCTGACTCCTTCTTTCCTAACATTATTTGCATAATGTGTGTTTGCAGGATTGTAGTAACAATCTTTTGCCATATGATTTTGCAGGCCACATATGATGCATGCAATGTTAGTCTTTTGGGGAAGTGAGGGTTGCTGTTTCTTGGTTTTCTTTTCTTCGTCAGCAACCTTTCCCTTTAACTTTTGACCCTTTGGTAGGACAGGAATGCTGGTATTACATTCCTTTCCTGAATTAGAAGTACCCAACACTTGGAAACCAGCTGAAACAAAGACATCCTCCTGTTTGGGGTCAATTTTCAGTTTGGATTCAGTCACTTTCATAGCAGTTCTTCTAGCAGCTTTAGCTCTGTTTCTTCTGGCTTTGGTGGTTAGGATTTGATCATCACAGGAGGCGACAAGTGTATCTACCTGTTCCTTCCCTGTGGTGGCCACTATTGGTGCCTCATCCTTTAACTCTGGAAAGAAAGGGTCAGCAGTTGGAACCTCTTGCTCTTCAGTACCACATCTAGGCTGTCTGATAGACTCATAGGAGTGTGGTGGAGCAATTTCATTGGTTCCCAACCCTTCTTTGTTCTGATAACAGAGTTTGGAATGGAAGGATGATGCAAGAATAGCTTGGATGTTTTGCTTAGAGATACCATTCTTCCTGGCCTGAGCCTCAGCAGTGACAAGCTGGGCTTCAGCCTCAGACAATTTGGATATCAAATCCTTAATTTGAGTCTTGTAGTTGGTGTGTTCATGTTTCAAAAGAGATACAGTTTTCTCCAACTTATCAATTTTCTTTTGATAGTCAGATTCAGCTCTTTTAAAATCAGATTTTAGAATATTTAAAGACTCAATGTCAGATCTGATTTCCATATTGTAATCCTAATAGAGTTTAACTTTAGCTATACAGGCTGGAGTGCAGAGATGTTCATATACGTGGGCATCATCTGTTCCAGCAATGAGAGCTTGAGCAGGAGTCACATCATGTACCATGAAGCTCCAGTCAACTTCTTGAGCCATTGCGGCCATCTCAGTTGACTTCTCAGTGGGCTTTGAAGTTGAGGGATGTGTTGAGGCCTGTGGGATTCCCGGATTGGTCTTGGAAGCCTTGCATTCCCTTGCAAAATGACCCTGTTGGTTACAGTTGTAACACTTTGCTCTAGTCTTGTCAAACCCGAACTTGCTGGTAGTTGGGTTCTAAGGGAAGTGCCTTCCAGTTCTCTTAAAGAACTTCTTTGCTTTGTAAGTTAGAAGAGCCATTTGCTGGACAATGTCCACGTACTCTACGTCATCTGGGCTGAAGCACTCAAGATCATCAAAGCAGTATTGAAAATCTCCTGAGTGTCCACCTCCTGAGACAAAGGTACAACTTTCCTGGAAGGAGTTGTGTTGAGCCTGTTGAGACCTTGGAGTCTCAGGATAAGTGATGTAGGGACCAGATGAGCAGGATGGCTGCTGATAAGTCAGGAAGTGCTGAGGTTGAGGGGTTAATGAGCCTTCAGCAACCATTAAAGCATTGCTAGCAGGAAGACTCATAGATCTGCTTGTTTGATGGCCCTTCTTACTCTCCATCTCTAGATGGTATCCATCAAGGATGCCTTAGAGCTTAGTCATGGAAAGAGTGTTCAAGTTTTCTGTTCTCTTGATAGAGACACAGTAGAATGTCCACTCATTTGGAAGAGCACTCATGAACATTTTGGTGAGATCTCTAAGTTCAGAAGTGATCTTTATAGACTGAAGGGAAGAGATAAGATCCATGTACCTGAAGTACTACTCGCTGAGGGTCTCTCCTGTAATATGAGCAAGTGCATCAAATAATTCTTTGGCAGTCTTGCAATGCTCAAACCCCACCATAATAGAGTTCGGTATTGCAGTCATGAGAATAGTCATAGCATTGCTGTCGATATCCATCTTCTTTCTGTCTTCATCAGAATAGTCCTTGATAGCTTTTTCTATCATGGCACCGTTTCCACCAGGTGAAGCCACCTTTGGCTTGTACGGTCCATTGACAATCGAGTTCCACATCTTGATGTCTTGGTATCTAATAAAGCCTTCCATTCTTCTACTCCAAGATCTAAAGTTTTCAGGGGTGATGATTGGCGCTTTGGTCACTGTCCCGATTTCTACTTCAGATTTGTTGAGGGCCATTTGAGGGAGTGAGTGGTAGGGAGGAGTGAAAACAGGTTGACTTGGATGGTTAGATCACGCAATCAAGAGCCTGAGATGCTCTGATACCAATTGCAGGATCGGTGTTTGTCACTTAAACACACATGTTTTCTCTCAAACTCACCTAGAATCACACTCGGGTAAGAATCAAGAAGAGTTGATCACAATATGAAAAGTAACTAAGAACACAGAAAGATAATTTTCAAGATACTTTTATATATTGATTCTCAACTCAAAATACAAAGACTTTTACAAGCAGATTGTCTATTTTCTTTATGAATTACATGGAGAACCTATATATAATACTATCTACAACCGGATATACTTTGATACCAGCTGGGATCCTATAGCTAAAGTCTATACTACAAGACAAAAGATTAAAGTATCTCGGATAAAGTCTTATCTGAGATTTGGTAGTCAGGACATGTCCTTGATTTACCTTTTGTCACCAACTAAAGATGGCAACTGTACTATCATGAAAAGGTAAACAGTGGAATAAAGTATGGTCAACAACATGGTTCTTTAAGAAGAAGCCATGCTGTATTAGAAGTCTGCAGTGGAGTGTCAGAGACCATACTTGTGTCCACTGGTTATAGCAGTGTCTTCCGAAGGTTAAATGGCTTCGGAAGAGTAATTACTTCCGAAGCCACTTTATACTTCGGAAGAGGCTGCTTCTTCCAAGACTTGGAGACTTCTTCATCATACTTCGGAAGTGGTTTTCGCTTTATTCTTCTAAGTCTTGAACTTCGGAAGTATGCATTTGTCTTCGGAAGTAGAGTTCTGTCTTCGGAAGTTGGACTTTTCCTTTGTCTTCGGAAGAACTCTACAACCTTCGAAAGTTCCATGAAGAGCTTCGGAAGCCTTTGCATGCAGCATCAAAATAACTTAAGTGATATAGTTTTGGTTGCATTAGCCTTCTTCTTGATCCAACACAACTGACAAGATATTTCAAATCAAGGGTAGGCTTAAGGTAGCTCGAGATCATTAGAAAAGTTACGCCGATAACCGTAAAAAACCAATAGAGTTTAATGTGGGCAACCATGTCTTATTGAAATTTTCTCCATGGAAGGGAATCGTAGGAAATAAAGGGAAATTAGCTTCAAGAAATGTAGGACCGTTCGAGATCACAGAAACAATTGGTCTCGAAGCGCATCTATTAAGATTACCTCAAGAACTTAAGAAATGTTTAGACGATGGATCCCTTTATGTGCTGATTGACGAAATCATAATTGATGAGAAACTACATTTTATGGAAGAACCAATAGAAATAATGGAACGAGAAGTGAAACAATTTAAGCGCAGCAAAATTCCAATTGTCAAAGTGAGGTGGAACTCTAAGCGGGGGCCTGAGTTTACGTGAGAACGGGAAGACCAGATGAAATCTAAATATCCGTATTTGTACGTGGGTGGAACTTTAGGATATAACTCCAGCTAAATTTCAGGACGAAGTTATCTCAACTGGGTGATCACTATCATATCCGTCAACTCACTCAAGCTCGTTAGCTCTCCTGGTGCATTATTTTTCATGTGTAGTTAATTCGTTTTGATCCCATATTTTTGTCTTATTCGTATTTCACGTTAACCCTAATATTATAATATAATGAATAAGCGAATATTACAAAAATAATAACTAATAAAACTAATCATGATTAGTATAACTAACGTTATTATTATTATTATTATCATTAATATTATTATTTTTAATAATATTATTATGATTATTTTTATTATAATTAATAGTTTAGGTTTAAATTGTAATTTCAATAAACTTATGGGAATAAATAATCTAAAGTAAAGTGTCATAAGTGTAAAATTATTATTATATACATATATATGTTTCTTGGTCAAACCCTATTTCGCAAACGACAGACTACCCGCCATGCATCTTCTGAATTCCCCTTTCTCCACCACCTGCACCACGTTCCGCCACCATAGGCCGCTGCCGGATGCCGACGTCTCACCATTCAACCATCTTGCAGGTAACCGATCATCTGTGTGTGTGCGCGCACGATAGTGTGTGTGTGTGCAACGGTGTGTGTGTTGTGTGTGAGCGACTGTGTGTGTGAGTATCTATGTATATGTATAGGCATTTGTGTAAATATATATATATATATATATATAATATATATATATATATATATATTATATATATATATATAATTATGTGTGTGTACGTGTTGTGCGTGAGGAGTGTTGTGTATGTTAGGTGTTTGTGTGTGTGGGTGTGTTAATCAACTTGTTGAGTTTGTTGTATATGTGAGTGTGTGTTGGTTGTGGATGCTCGATTGTGAGTGTGTGTTGACTTTTTGTATATGTGTCAAGGAGTGTGGTGTGCATATGTGTACTTAGAATGAATGATATGCATATATCTGTGTGTGTTTGGTTTATATATATATATATATATATATATATATATATATGTATGTATGTATGTATGTATGTATGTATGTATGTATATGTATATGTATATGTATTGTATATGTATATGTATGTATATGTATATGTATATGTATATGTATATGTATATGTATATGTATATGTATATGTATATGTATAGTATAGGTATAGTATACGTATTACAGATTATATGTATATATATGAACATATGTGATGGTGTGTGTGTACATATGCATGAGGAGAGTGTTGTGGGTGTGTATATATAAATGAATGAGTGTGTTTGTGTGTTTATATACATATATATAATATAATTACATATTGGATGGAATAAGTATTAAAAATATTATTCATCATAAAGTGTATGTCATGTGTTGATTATATGAGTAATCAAGTCTTTTATTTATTTAAATATAAACACATATTTTAGGTGTGAGTCACAACATCAATTATGTTTACTATTTAAACCTGTGAACTCACCAACAATATGTTGACCTTTTTGAGCATATGTTTTCAGATAACAATCATTGAGGATAACTAGGGATGCTGCCTTAGCGACGAGTCTAGGATTGCATTATTAAAACTTATTGAATATTTCTGAAAAAATTTTCGGATTTCTTTTTATTCTTCATATTTTTTTCTACTTTCTCCCGGATTGTGGGATTTACATTTCTTTTGACTGCTTGACTATGTTTGTCTTGGAATTGACTAACTACGACACAAATCTCCATTTGTTCTGGTGACGTCATGATACTTGACTATTCATCATTTAATGCATCTTTATTAACTAACCATGTATTATGATGATCCCGTCCATGACATCCTCATGTTTCTGCTATAAGCGGGGGTGTGACAAGAAGCTAAAGAAAATAATAAAGATCTCATGAAGCAACAGTTTGAGAACTCCATCAACAAGACAGGTGAAACCATTACTTAATAACACTTCAAGTATGATGAGATTGTGGATACTCTAATGGGTTCCGGAGTAAAACTTGAGAATATGGACATTATGAGGAAGTTCATGTTCTCTCATCCTAGACAATGGACTCGCTATTGTGTGGCCATTAAGATAACTAAAAACCTCATTAGTGGCTACCAGATAGAAATGAACATGCAAAATCCATCAAACATCTCTTCCAACAATCCTAAGATGAAGGGCATCTTTAAACAATAATAACTAGTTAAAACTTGAGTTCTTTTGGATAGCCAACTGTAGTCTTTGAGCAGAATGGAAGACCCCATTCCCGAAACGTTTACAGCTGGCCAATCATTGCTCATAAAACATATAGTTATATTTAACTTTCATAAAACATTGCAGCGGAACATGAAAATAACTTTTCATTTCATTATAAATGTTTTTGCAAGTTAATAAAATCATTCATTTCAAAAGATCGTTCGTTCGCATTACAATGCAAAAACATTAAACAAAAGATGCCATCCAAAATGCCAAGTAGCTGCCCCGTGCCATCCTTAGCAACATTACCTGCCAACTGGAAACACATAAAAGTCAGTGTTGCTGAGTGAGTTCTAGTTTTATAATAAACATACTTTACTTTCATTAGAAACCGTTCTTTGCTTTTGCATGTGATCACGCATCATACATACTCATAGATAATATCAGTAGTA
The DNA here is from genome assembly GCA_025506515.1 of Flaveria trinervia. NCBI lineage: Eukaryota > Viridiplantae > Streptophyta > Magnoliopsida > Asterales > Asteraceae > Flaveria > Flaveria trinervia. The sequence continues at coordinate 52,488,737 of CM046447.1, forward strand.
CCTTCATCATTCATTCATTAACTTCCATTCATTAAAACATTTTCACTACTACTGCACATGATCGCACATCATTCATACATCAAGGTAATCGTTATTATCTTCATCATCGTTCGTTTTGTAGATTTCTCATGTTTCGCACATTTCGTACTTTATTATCTTTTCACTTTTATCTGGGTCCTGTTATGTACTTAACCCCCCTCTAAAGCATAAACAATTCATCTAGGTTAGGTGAGAAGGACCCCATATCGCACCTATCGCACATATCGTATGTATCGCACATATCGCACATATCATACATATCGCACATATCACATGTATCTCACATATCACACGTATGGAGTGGTCACTCGGACAGACTCCCCTATGTGTATGTGTGAACTCTTATGGGTCAGCCAAAATCACACACTGTATAACACATAGTAATTAGGAAATCACACGTATTGGAGTAGTCACCAAGACTGAACTCTTACTGTGTGTATGGACCCTTATGAGTTAGCCAAATTCGCATGCTGTAAATACACACACAGTTGAGCTAACAACTCTCAGTGTGTTGTGAACCTCTTTTTATTTGCTTGCAAGCCTTTTCATACTTTCATTCATTAATGCATGCATTCATTATTTCGTTCCTCTTTTCATTATCTTCCACTTTACGTTACTCATACTTTCATTTCATTCATTAACATTAAATGTAAAGCCACGAGAAGACAAACATACATAAATAAGAACACCAACCAGATCATGCAAATCTTCATACATATCAGCATGCATACATAACATACATCACACATACCATCATGCATAACATCATCAATCTCACATCATCACTCGCACATCATCATACAAGGCATCATACATACATTAAATCATAACATACATCATCAGTCATGCCCATCATCATCTATAACCTCAAAGGTCAAACCTACATCTGCACTTTCCCCCGAAATTCAGATAATAAACTATATTCATTCAGGCATATGGACCCTATTCAGTCGCATGGCCTTCCATGCATATGAGAACACTAAGGCAAATGGACTCTATGGGCGATTGAACACTCAGGCGTATGGACATCCAGTCGCATAGCCTTCAGTCGCATGACTCCCATGCGTATGAACCTCAGTTGCATGGTATTCGGGCGTATGGGCTTCAGTCGTATGACTTTCATCCGCATTTCCGCCAGTCGCATGACCCTCATCTGCATTTCGTTCAGTCGCATAACCATCATGTGTATGACCCTCAATCGCATGGCACCCGTGCGCATGGAATTCAGTCGCATGCCTTTTGGTCGTATGGCCTCCAATCGCATGCCAATCGGTCACCTGGCTTCCAGTCGCATAGCCCTACCTGGGTGCAGAATGCAGTTCATCCCGAACCCAATCTGCACTTTTCGGCCTCCAAACCCTCTCAAACATGTTCTATGCTCAAATCAACCATCCTAAACCTTAGGAATACATACCACAACACCATTCAAGCACAACCAAGCCCGAAATCAAACCCCACCCCAATCATACCCATACACATACACATACAAACGGGTTCAACACACACACATCAAAAACGGGTTTTACTATGTGTTGTAGCCCAAAATCAGTTGAAAAAGTGTAAATGAGGGGTCCTAGAACTCACACAAACATCCTCGTTGAGTAGCGCTTCAATCCAACCCGCTACACCTCAACTTTCACACTCGAATCCACGAAAACCGAAGCTTGAACCCTCTTTTCTCTTCCTTTCTCTCTTTGGCTGAATTTCATAAGTGTGGGGGAGGGTGTGGGCTGCCTTCCCCCTCTTATACCCCCACTCATTCAAGGTCTTCCCCGTTTTGGTAAGTTTGGTCCCTCGACTTTGGACTTTATTTCTTTTCTTTCTTTTGCTTTAAGGGAAATAATCGGGTGTTACACAGAAGCTATCCATCTATGATACTTTTTTTAGTACTTGACTCCATCCTCCTTAAGTCATTGTAAGGTGATGATGGTCAAAGGTTTTCAAAGCCATATTTTTAGGTTTAGTTATATTGTAACTAGCTTGTTATCTTCACAACTTTTAAGGGCCTTGCACCTACTTTAGGAGCATATTCAAGCACCTACAAGGGCATAAAAAGAAGTCTTTAATGCTTATCTATAATCTCATTAGTTGTCAATTTGTTAGTATTTGAAGACTTGGTTAATTTCCTTATGTATTTACTAGATAAACTTGGTTTTTTGGTCATTAGAGTCCCTTAAGTGTGAGTTGTTGTGGTTGTTTTCAATAGATCGAAATGAATCAAGGGCGAGAGGTTGAATAGGATTTGAGAATTGCATTACTTTGAACATAAGATAATGAAATTTCTTGGAGGTCGTTGTTTTATTTAGGATTTTCTAAAGGATGTGTGAGATTCTCACTTACTAGAACTATCACATTTACACATGTATAATGATCCTTGTTTCATAGTTTCTATACGTGAAAGGTTAATTACATAACACCCGGTTATTTTTCCTGGCAAGAAAGAAAGAATAAAATTTTAGAAAAGAAAAGAAATGTGATTGAACCCATGCTAAGGGGTTAAAAGTGTCAAAAGGACAAAACTTTGAAAAAGTTGGTGAATAAAGGTGATGGCCGCCCACTTCTTGCACATCACCTTTCTTCATTCGGATTTTAGTAAAAGAAAGTGCAGAATTCGGGTTTTGAAGAATAAAAAAGAAGAAGATCAAATTCAATGTAAGAAATTCATAGTTTTATGATGTTCAAGGCTGGCCTTAGCCTTAGTTGTATGCTTATATGTGTTTGTGTGTTCAGCTGTGTGTGTTTGGTGGGTTTCTAGGTGGTAGAACTCAATTGCATTCGGGTTTTGAAGGAAGTCATACCCAAGAGCTGCTAAGGTGAGTTCTAGAAACCCCTTTTTTACTGATTTTACATGATTTGGGGCTGGAAATACATGTGTAAACGTTTTTATAAAAATGGGTTTTCACCCGATTGTATATGTGTACGTGTTTATGGGTGGGGTTTGATTTGGGTGTGTTTATCTTTGTGATGATGTTATGAATGTGTTCCTAAGGCTTAGAATGTAAGATTTAAGCTTAGAACATGTTAGATGATAACTAAGGACTAAATTTAGTTGTTTAAGTGTGATATAGCCTGCCCATGCGCCTAAATAGTGGCTCATGCGCCTAACGGTATAAACTATCTAAGTCTCCCCATGCGCCCAACCTCATGCACCCAAATAGTGGTAATGCGCCTGGAAAAGGCTGAATTAGGCTAAGTGACCATGCGTCTATGATTCCCATGCGCCTACGCACTCATGCACCTGCATAGTGCCCATGCGCCTAGAGTTGTGCCCAGAATGACTAAGTGTTGCCCATGCGCCCCAATAGTGCCCATGCGCCCTAATAGTGCCCATGCGGCTGAAAGTTCCCCTTGCGCCTATGTGTTCCCCTTGCGTCTGAAAGGCCATAATCCTGCATAGTTCCCATGTGCTGCATAGTGCCCATGCACCTAAGACTTAGATTATTTTTCCGAATTTTGGGGAAAAATAAAATGTAGGCTTTGACTTGGGATGTTCCCGGGGGAGAAGTAAGTTAACTTTGATGATGTATGGGGTATGTTATGGCAGTAAGATGATTGTTATGACTTGTATGATGGTTCCTTGTATGGTGATGATTTTTATGATTATGTTTGTGTTCCTTGTTGTGTATGTTTAATTTCCATGGCTTTATATTAAATATTTATGAATGAAATGAAAAGTATTATGTAAAGTAAAATGGAAGATGATAAAAAGTGGAACGTTATAAAAGAAGGCATGCATTAATGAATGAATGAAAGTAAGAAATTCTTGCAAGCATTGAAAGGAGGTTCACACCTAATGTAGGGTGTTAGCTCAACTGTGTGAGGGTTAACTACCCCGGAAGGATGCACACTAGGGACTAATCTTTGTGATTGACCATATGTATGGGATCCTTGCTGCTTGCCCTAGGTACTCGAGTCAGCTTCATGCATAATGTTTGAGGTCTATGAAAGACCTCAGGCCCAGTAACCAGCTTCGTGCATAATGTTCGAGGTATAGCATATGGCAATGGTCCCGAATGAAAGAGAAAAGATTAGTCATGAGTTTACTTGCCCTAGGTACTGGATTCAGCTTCGTTCATAATGTTCGAGGTCTATAAAGATCTCAGGCCTAGTAACCTGCTTCATGCATAATGTTCGGGGTAATGTACATGTCATCGGAAGTAACGAATGTATGAAAGAAAAGTAAGGAAGTTTGTGAATGAAAGTGAACGAAAGTGAATGATAATGATGTATGATGAATGAACGAAAGTTAAACGAACGATGATGAAGATAATAATGATATTATCTATGTGTACGTATGATGTGTGATCATGTACGAAAGTATAGCATGTTTTGAAAGAAAGTAAAATTTATTTTATTTTAAAACTAGAACTCAGTGATCAACGCTGACTTTTATGTGTTTCTAGTTGGCAGGTACTAGTTTCTAAGGATGGAACGGGGCGGCTACTTGGCTTATTTTGGATGGATTTCTTTTGTATAATGTTTTTGCATTGTAATGCGAACAAATGATGTTTTGTAATAAATGTTGTATTATTTTGCAACAGCATTTATAATGAAATGAAATGTTTGTTTTCATGTTTCTGTTGCAATGTTTTATTAAAGTTAATGTAAATGTATGTTTTATGTGCAATGATTGTAACACCCAGTTATTTATAAAAGACAAAGAAAGAAGAATAAAGTGAAAAAAAGGAAAGAAAAGATATTTTACATAAGTTGAAGGGTAAAAAGTGTTCAAAAGAACAAAATGTTTGAAAAACTAGGTGTAAAAGGTGTGGGCGCCCATCACCTCCTACATACCCATTTCTTTTGGGTTTCTTGAGAAAAAGAAAGAGAAAAACAGAATGTTCGGTTCTTTAAAGAGCAAGAACAGAAAAGTTCAAATTCAAGGTAAGAAATCGTGTGTTTATGATATTCTCAACTGGTTTCATCCTCGGTTTGTAGGCTGATGTATCTTTTTGTGTGTTTTTCTGGGGTGTCATAGGTGTTGAACCTGTAGCAATGGGTTTGAAGGAAGGCTTACCCGAAGAGGCTGCTAAGGTGAGTTTGGGAACCCCTCTTTTACACGTTTTAACTGATTTTGGGGGCTGGAAATACATGAATGTACGTTTTTATAAAACTGGGTTTCATACCCGTATGTATGAATGTGTGTATGTTTCAAGTATGGTTTGATTTTGGACTATGTTCATGTTTGATGATGTTATGGTTTTGTTTCTATGGCTTAGAATGTAAGATTTAAGCTTAGAAGATGATAGATGAGGTTTGGGGACTAAATCTGATGTTAAGTGTGACCTGGGCTGCTCATGGGCCCAAAGAGTAGCTCATACGCCTAGGTTTTAGAATTTGCCAAGCGTTGTTAATGCGAATGAAAGTTAATACGGTTGAACAAGTTCATGCGAATGAAAGTTAATGCGGATGAAAGTTAATGCAGATGAACAAGTTCATGTGAATCAAAGTTAATGTGGATGAAAGTTAACGCGGAGAACAAGTTCATGCGAATGAAAGTTAATGCGGACGAACGTTAATGCGGACGAACAAGTTCATGCGAATAAGTTAATGCGGATGAAGGTTAATGTGGATGAACAAGTTCATGCGAATGAAGGTTAATGCGGATGAACAAGTTCATGCGAATGAAAGTTAATGCGGATGTAGGTTAATACGAATGAACAAGTTCATGCGAATGAAAGTTATTGCGGATGAAGTTTAATGCAGATGCCCAAGTTCATGCGAATGAAAGTTAATGCGGATGAAAGTTAATGCGGATGAAAGTTAATGCGGATGAACAAGTTCATGCGAATGAAACTTAATACCGATGAAGGTTAATGCGATGAACAATTTCATGCAAATGAAAGTTAATGCGGATGAAGGTTAATGCGGATAAACAAGTTCATGCGAATGAAAGTCAATGCGGATGAGTACAAGTCAATGCGGATGAGTACAAGTCAATGCAGATGAGTAAATAAATGCGGATGAATATAGTCAATGCGGATGAGCATTGACAAATGCGGATGAACAAAGTTAACGCGGATGAACAAAAGTCAATGCGGATGAGCATTGACAAATGCAGATAAACAAATTTAATGCAGATGAGCAAATGCGGATGAACAAAAAAATTCGGATGAACACATAGAATATTTCTGATTTCCGGGGGGATTTTGTTATGTAGGCTTTGACTTGGGAGGTTCCCGGGGGCATAGTAAGTTGACTTTTGAAGTCATAGATGACGTGATGGGCATATTATGATGTTGATATGATGTATGATGATGATGATCTTATGTATGATGTCATGCATGATGGTATGTGTGATGTATGTTATGTCGCATGTTGATATGTATGAAGATTTGCATTGTTGATGTTCCTGTTTATGTATGTTTATCTTCCCGTGGCTTTGCATTGAACGTTAACGAAAGAAATGACTAAATATGATATAACGTAAAGTGGAAGATATAAAAGAGGAACTTGAAGAAAGAATGCATGCATTAATGAACAAATGAAAGTATGAAAGGCTTGCAAGCAAATGAAAAGAGGTTCACAACTCATTGAGAGTTGTTAGATCAACTGTGTGTGTATTTACAGCGTGCGATTTTGGCTAACTCATAAGTGTCCATACACACAGTAAGAGTTCAGTGCTGGTGACTGCTCCAATACGTGCGATTTCCTAATTACTGTGTGTATATCGATTTACAGCGTGCGATTTTTGCTGACTCATAAGAGTTCACACACATAGGGGGAGTCTGTCCTAGTGACCACTCCATGCGTGCGATATGTGCGATACATGTGATACGTGCGATACGTGTGATACGTGCGATACGTGCGATATGTGCGATATGGGCGATATGTGCGATATGGGCGATATGTGCGATATGGGGTCCTTCTTGCTAAATCCTAGATGATGGAGACCGGAACTGGAATGGGAAGAGGATTGGACGGGGGGTGGTGTCTTGACGAACAATAAGCGTGCATGGGTGGATGACCGACGTGTGGTCACATCTGTGCAGGATCGAAGAGATGTGGTAAATGCGGGAAGGAGCATTCGGGAGAATGCAAATGGGGGTCAAACATCTACTTCAAGTGAGGGAAGCCTGGCCATGTGGCGAGGGAATGAGGGGTTGTAAGGTGTTACAACTGTGGAGAGAATGGTCACCTAAGTAGAGACTGTAAGAAGCCAATGGCTGAACGAGCAGGAGCGAAGAAGGCTGGAGGAGAAGGACAGAGGGCGAGTGCCAGAGCGTTCATAATGACGTCGGAGGAGGCTAGGACAGACCCTGATGTTGTGTCAGGTACATATCTAGTAACCAAACTTTAGCCTCTGTGTTATTTGATTCTAGTGCTAGTAAAAGTTTTCTGCTGCTTTCTATGTTAAATTGCCTGTTTCTAGTAAGAGTATAGATACGACGTTTGATGTAGAAACTACCATAGGTAAGTCTACCAGGATTTCTGAGATGATAAAAGGCTATGACATTGAATTAGAAGGTCGTAAGTGTCCTGTTAGACCGTTCGTGATGACTTTAGGCGGTTTCGATGTAGTCCTAGGAATGGATTGGTTGGCGGACTACGAGGCGAACATTGTGTGCCATAAGAAGATGATTCGGTTGACAGGGCCTAATAGGAATACAGTGACGGTTTACGGTGATCGAGTCACTACGATTCCGAAGGAGATTTCGATGGCGGTGGCGGGAAAGTGCATTAGGCGTGGAGGTGGTGCCTACTTGGCCTACGTAAAGGACGTGGATACGCCAACATCACAACTGCCAGATGTACCAGGACATGAAAAAAGATTATTGGTGGCAGGGTATGAAACGTGATGTGGTGCAGTACGTGAGTAAATGCGTTACTTGTTTACAAGTGAAGGTCGAGCACCGAAAAGATCCCACCGTTGGATATACCAGAGTGGAAGTGGGAGCATATCACCACGGATTTTATTACGAAGCTACCGCGCACAGCGCGAGGATACGATGCCATATGGGTGATAGTTGATCGACTGACGAAGAGCGCTAACTTCCTACTGATTCATGAGACATATTCCTCGGAGAGGTTGGTAGATCTGTTCATCCAAGAAATCATAACTCGTCATGGTGTACCGGTGTCCATTTTGTCTCATCGTGACACCCGGTTTACATCTAAATTTTTTAAGAAATTCCACGATACGATGGGAACGAGTCTACATATTAGCATGACTTATCAGAAAGGACCATTCAGACATAGGAAGACATGCTTCGGGCATGTGTCATTGATATCAGAGGAAGTTGGGATGACCACTTACCGTTAGCTGAGTTCTCATATAACAATAGTTATCATGCCGGTATTGGAATGCCCCCTTATGAGATGTTATATGGTAGGAGACGTAGAACACCCGTCTGTTGGGGTGATATCAGTCAGAAGGAGTTAGGGAGCGTCGAGGTGATTAAGGCTACGACTGAGAAGCTTAAAAAAATCAAAGCCTTCATGAAGGCAGCCAAAGATAGACAGAAGTCGTAGGTTGATAAACGACATAGACCGATTGAGTTCTAGGTGGGTGACAGGGTTATGTTGAAAGTCTCACCTTGGAAGGGTAGCATTTGGTTTAGAAAGCGGGGCAAGTTGAGCCCGAGATACATAGGTCCTTTCCAAATCATTGCTAGAGTAGGAGAGGTGGCCTATAAATTGGACCTACGAGATGAGTTAAGTGGAATTCATTCGACATTCCATGTATCTCATCTGAGAAAGTGTTTAACAGACGAGGATATGCTTGTCCCACTGGAGGGTATCGAGGTAGACGAACGGCTCAATTATGTGGAGCAACCAGTGGCGATCATTGATCATAAAGAGAAGAGTCAAATAAATAAATTGGTCCTAATTGTGCGCGTACAGTGGAGGCACAGAAGGGGATCTGAGTCTATGTGGGAGACCGAAGAAGTGATGAGACAACATTACCCATGTTTGTTTGAGGAATAGCAGGTTTCAGGGACAAAACCTAAATAAGGGGGTGGACTTGTAACATCCAGTTATTTACAAAAGACAAAGAAAGAAGAATAAAGTGAAGAAAAAGAAAGAAAATATATTTTACCCAAGTTGAAGGGTTAAAAGTGTCCAAAAGGACAAAATGTTTGAAAGGTGATGGCCGCCCATCATCTCCTACATACCCATTTCTTTTGGGTTTCTTGAGAAAAAGAAAAAGAGAAAGCAAAAAGTTCAGTTCTTTGAAGAGCAAGAGTAGAAAAGTTCAAATTCAAGTTAAGAATTTGTGTGTTTATGATGTTCTCAACTGGTTCATCCTCGGTTGTATGCTTATTTATGTTTGTATGTGTTCAGGTATGTGTTTTTGGTGGGTTTAGGTGTTGAACCTGTAGCAACGGGTTTGAAGAAAGTCTTACCCGAAGAGGCTGCTAAGATGAGTTCTAGAACCCCTCTTTTACATGTTTTAACTGATTTTGGAGGCTGGAAATGTATGAATGTACGTTTTTATAAAACTGGGTTTCATACTTGTATGTATGAATGTGTCTATGTTGCGGGTATGGTTTGATTTTGGACTATGCTCATGTTTGATGATGTTATGGCTGTGTTTCTATGGCTTAGAATGTAAGATTTAAGCTTAAAACTTGATAGATGAGGTTTGGGGACTAAATCTGATGTTAAGTGTGACCTGGGCTGCTCATGCACCCAAACAGTAGCTCATACACCTAGGTTTTAGAATTTGCCAAGTGTTGTTAATGATGATGAAAGTTAATGCGGATGAAAGTTAATGCGGATGAAGTTAATGCGGATGAAGTTACACAGATGAACAAGTTCATGCGAATGAAAGTTAATGCGGATGAAAGTTTATGTGGATAAACAAGTTCATGCGAATGAAAGTTAATGCGGATGAACAAGTTCATGCGAATGAAAGTTAATGCGGATGAAAGTTAATGCGGATGAAAGTTAATGCGGCTGAACAAGTTCATGCGAATGAAAGTTAATGCGGATGAAGATTAATGGGGATGAACAAGTTAATGCTAATGAAATTTAATGCGGATGAAGGTTAATGCGGTTGAACAAGTTCATGCGAATGAAAGTTAATGCGGATGAAAGTTAATGCGGATGAACAAGTTCATGCGAATGAAAGTTAATGCAGATGAAGCTTAATACAGATGAACAAGTTCATGTGAATGAAAGTTAATGCGGATGAAGGTTAATGCGGATGAACAAGTTCATGCGGATGAACAAGTTCATGCGAATGAAAGTCAATGAGGATGAGTATAAGCCAATGCGGATGAGTATAAGTCAATGCAGATGAGTAAAAGTAAATGCGGATGAGTCTAAGTCAATGCGGATGAGCATTGACAAATGCGGATGAACAAAAGTTAATACGGATGAACAAAAGTCAATTCGGATAAGCCAATAAATACGGATAAACAAATTTAATGCGGATGAACAAATGTGGATGAACAAATGCAGATGAACTAAGAAATGCGCATGAACACTTAGAATATTTTCTACTTTCCGGGGAAAAGTGTTATGTAGGCTTTGACTTGGGGGGTTCCCGAGGGCATAGTAAGTTGACTATTTGAAGTCATAGATGACGTGATGGGCATCATATGATGATGATATGATGTATGATAATGATGATCTTATGTCTGATGTTATGCATGATGGTATGTGTGATGTATGTTATGTACGCATGCTGATATGTATGAAGATTTGCATGATCTTGTTCATGTTCCTGTTTATGTATGTTTATCTTCCCGTGGCTTTGCGTTGAACGTTAATGAAAGAAATGACTAAGTATGATATAACGTAAAGTGGAAGATAATGAAAAGAGGAACTTAACGAAAGAATGCATGCATTAATCAACGAATAAAAGAATGAAAGGCTTGCAAGCAAATGAAAGGAGGTTCACAACTCATTGAGAGTTGTTAGCTCAACTGCTTGTGTATTTTCAACGTGCGATTTTGGCTAACTCATAAGGGACCATACACACAGTAAGACTTTAGTCTTGGTGACTACTCCAATACGTGCGGTTTCCTAATTACTATGTGTATATCTATTTAAAGCGTGCGATTTTACCTAACCCATATGAGTTCACACACACAGGGGGAGTCCGTCCTAGTGACTACTCCATACGTGCGATATGTGCAATATGTGCGATACGTGTCATATGTGTGATACGTGCGATATATGCGATATGTGCGATATGGGGTCCTTGTCGCTAAACCCTAGATGATATGGCGTTGTGCTTAGGAGGGGGGGGGTTAAGCATATGACTGTACTAGATAAAAGTGAAAAGATAATAAATTACGAAAAGTGAGATAAATACAAAATATGCGAAATGTGCTAACGAACGATGATGAAGATAATAATGATTACCTTGAAGTATGTATGATATGTGATCATGTGCGATAGTGATGAAAATGTTTTAACGGATGGAAGGTAATGCAATGTTTTTATAAAACTAGAACTCACTTAGCAACGCTGACATTTTATACATTTTCCAGTTGGCAGGTGAGCATTGCTGAGGATGTCACAGGGCAGCTACTTAGCATTTTTGGATGGCATCCATTTGATAGAACTATGACGTTTTTGTGATGTAATGTAAAAAATGATGTTTTGTAACCGGTCAACAATGTATTATTTTGAAAAAATGATTATAATGAAATGGATGTTTAAATGTTTCAGCTGCAATGATTTCTTTAAGTTAATGAAAATATATGTTTTATGTGCGATGATTGGCCAATTGTGAGCGTCCTGGGAACGAGACCTTACAATAATTGACCAGCTGTGAGCGTCCGGGAACGGGGTCTTACAAATTAATTGTATGTTGTTTGGTACGTAAATGTTTTTATGCTAAAAAAAAATACCGATCATGTGATAAACTTCCATGCAAAGGTGGTAAACTCCATGCATGATCATATGCAAGGGTAGAAGCATCCTATCGAATAAACAAACTTGTGAATTTATTTTAATAAAACTTTGAGATAGATAACAAACATACCAATATGTTTATCAAAAGTGGTTTATATTGATAACACGTTAAGAAACCAATACATGTTACAAACCGTTAAATAAATAATATTGGTGCATTGTTTTTTCTAGTTACACATGTTCTTACTTAGTTTAATTCTTAATGAAGTCTTGTAAACAAGATTTAGGATTTCGTAAGAAATTATGAGATACATGTTTTGTAATGATTTAGAGTTTAGGCATAATATGTCAGACTAAGAGGTTACGTGAAAATTTGTAAATTTTAAAGTCTCCTCCAGTTTAGAGAATTTCATCCGAAATTCAGCTGGAAAATTTTTGTTGAGTTCACTAGTAAATAGGCATGGGTACTTAGCTTTCATGGGATTCACAATAACGCTTTGAGTTACACCAGAGTTTGACTATCGTAATGCGGCATCCTTTTGTCTTCTTAACCTCTCCATCAATGATTTTGGATTGGTTCCTTACTATAATGAAGTTTGTTATCGTTGTGGATTTCCTCAAGTGGTATATGCAAATTCTTATCAAATAATAACTTTTTGAGGTTTGGCACATGGAATTTGTAGTCCACCAAGATCTTAGGTAGCTTCTGTTTATAGGTTACCAGACAATCATTTCTAGTGTCTTAAATGGTTGACATGCCTCGGGTCTTGGTGCCATTCTTTTCAAAACAGCCAAGTTACCTTCTACGGCCAGACCTTGAATAAGACTTTATTGGCAACTTTAATTCCAATGATTTGGGATGGTTGTGCGCATAACTATACTATCGGTCTTTTACAATTCTTTCTTTAGTACCTTATTGAATTCTAGGCCAACAATCTAGTTGTCAACAATGTTGGTCTGACATATAGGTGATCGGCACATCCGATCATATAGAGCTTCAAGCAATGCATACTTTATGCTAGCATGAGAACAATTGTTTAAAAAAATTTAACTATTAGCAAATAATAATCCCAACTGTAGCCAAAGTCGACTGCTCAGCTCCCAAGCATATCTTCAAGTTTTTTGAATAGTCTACTCACTTTAAGTGTTGGTTTAAGGGTGGTAAGCGATGCTCAAGTCCAGTCGTGTTCCTAAGGCTTTTCTATTGGGGCTGTTAATACTTGAGGTAAATCGGCAGTCTCAATTCTGATTTTGTTATGAATTTACAGGTTTAGGGTCTTGTGATGAATTAGTTCGGTATTATAAATTAGACAGAGAAGTTACCCAAAAATTGTGTTAGAGTCTCATTCAATTGGAGAATTTATTCCTAAAATACACCTAGTGAAATTCTTTTAAGTTCCTAATACATAGGTGTGGGTACTTAGCTTTCATGCGATCCTCAAGTTCCAACATAATTTTCGAACACACTTTAAGTTCCTGTTGAAGTTGTACAAGAGAGTCTATATTATCAACACAGTTAAAGTCAACAAAAGTTAACGTCACGGTCAAAGAAAACAAAAGTCAAACCCGACACGTTTGAGACGAAGAACCGAGACAAGACGTTGAAGATTTAAATGACTACGAGTTTTATTGTAATAAATATATTTTGTGTGAACAAAATATATTTTACTTTGTTTAAGTCTAGTAATATAGTCTAGGGGTTATGTGTAAATAGAGAAACTTAGACTAGACTATAAACAACCTAATTGTAATTAGAACTAAAGTAATGGTTGTATGACAAATAGATTGAGTGATTACTTGTAAACACATTATTAGCAATCTAATTGAAGATCAAAGGGGTTTTGATTGTGATTATCATATTTTAATCTATAATCTTCATGATTTGATTCAAGTGTGATCAACCTGGGTTTACAATTTGGTATCAGAGCCATTTTAGATCAAATTCATTGAACATTTGAAGATTTTTAGAGAAAGAAATTGAGGTTTTTGGTGGGTTTTGTTTAATATCAATATTTCATCAATTCCAGATCAAATTTGAGTGTTATTGATATGGAAATTGATTAAAGTTTGCTTGTTATTGGTTGAGAAAGCTCTGTTAATCATCAGATCTCAAATCTATTGAGATTTGGGCGATTTCAGATTGATTTCGTGTTGAAAATGCTTTTCAGCTTCGTCTAGCGAAATTACCAATTCATTCAACGTAACTGCCTGTTCTTTCAGCGAAACTACAAGTGTTTTACACTTTGTAGTTAATTTCAGCATCTTAGCGAAAGTAGTGATCTTGAACGAAAATTCAATAGTGTTTGTGTGCATATTACAAGCGAAATTGCAGTCGAAAGTATCTTTGAATGAAAGTTCAAGCTTGTTTTGTGTGAAATTGTCGGCGAAACTAAGTAGCCTAAAACATTTAGCTAGCCAAACTGCTGCCGAAATTTCTAGCGAATCTACTGTCGGCTCAACGAAACCAGATTTCACTGCGAAACTAGTTGTGCAAAACTACAATTTCGGTGAAATTACCATTTTAGAGCATTCTAGGCTCTTGATTGTAAGATCTCACCATCTTAAGATCCCTCAAACACATAAGATACTTAACATCTCAAATAGCAGCTCTCACTAAAGTTGATATGGAAACTGGAACCATGACAAAGTCCCCATTGATTACTCTTGAACACTTTGACACTTGGTGCCAAAGAATGGAAGGTTCATCAAGTCACAAGACTTCAGGATATGGGAATCTATTGTCTCAGGACCTTACATACCAAGCACCACTTCACCTGCTACTGGAGGTGGTATAATTCTAAAGGTTGTGACTGACTACTCTGATGAAGACAGAAAGAGAGTAGAAATTGATCAAAAGGCCATGACAGCCCTTCAAACTGCTCTTCCACACTCTGTATACAGAGGTTTCAAGAAATGTAAAATAGCTAAGCAGCTTTGGGAAGCATTGAAACTAATGTATGAAGGTTCTACTAAAGCCAAGGAGAACAAGAAGGATCTCATGAAGCAGAAGTTTGAAAACTTCACCCTTAAAACATGTGAAACCATGACTCAACAATACTTCATGTATGTTGAGATTGTGGACACTCTAGTGGATGTTGGAGTGACTCTTGAAAATAGGGACATTGTAAGGAGGTTTATGTCCTCTCTTCCTAGGCAATGGACACATTACTTTGTTGTTATGAAGAGGACTGAGAACCTTAAGACTCTCACTTTGACTGAGTTGTATTGTATTCTCAATGGATACCAGATGGAGATGAACATGCAAGGTTCATCTACTACCTCCATCAATCAAATGAGTTCAGCCCTACTGTGACTGAAAGAGATAGATAGAACCTTAACATCATAATATATGCTAACCTAAAAAATCATAAAAGGGTCCTTTGATCACCTTTCTGGAGACACCAAGAGAAAGCTACACTCAAGGATGCTTATTCCAAGAGACAAGTTCTTCACAAGCCTTTGTGTCTTTTGATGAAAGCACAAGCAAGTTTCTCTTCACCCTTGAGACCTGAACTATAGTCATCCAGATGATCTGGAGTATATGGAAATAGTCCAGCAGATGGCTCTTCTCACTCACAAAGCCAAGAAGTTCTACAAGGGGACAGGAAGGAAGTTTCCAAGCAATGCAGCCAGTGAAAAGTTTGGGCTGGATAAAAGCAAAGTCAAGTATTACAACTGTAACCAAATAGGACACTTTCTAAGGGAGTGCAAGGCACCAAGGACAAATGGTGGCCAAGCACGAACCAGACCAAACTACATTGAGAAATCCACCAAGAATTAGAAGCCAAAGCAGCAAGCTGCATGTAAGGCCTTGTTCCCGAAACACTCATAGCTGGCCAATCATCGCACATAAAACGTATAATTACAATAACATTAATAAAACATTTCAGCCCAAACATTTAAACCAACATTTCATTTCATTATAATAATCATTTTTGCAAAATAATACAACATTTATTACAAAACATCATTTGTTTGCATTACAATGCAAAAACATTATACAAAAGAATGCCATCCAAAATGAGCCAAGTAGCCGCCCCGTGCCATCCTCGGCAACAATCATCTGCCAACTGGAAACACATAAAAGTCAGTGTTGCTGAGTGAGTTATAGTTTTAAAATAAAATATACTTTATTTTCATTCAAAACCGTTCTATGCTTCGTACATGATCACACATCATACGTACATGTAGATAATCTCATTATTATCTTCCTTTACTGTTCACCACTTACTTTCTTTACTTTATTCCAGATCAGTGTCATCAGCTATACCCCCCAAACGTATGCACAAAGCGGGTACTGGGCCGAAGATCATAAATGACTTCCACAACACACATAGCCTGGCACCAGCACCGGGGCAAGCGACAAAGATCCCAACTGCATACTACACCCCAAACGTATGCATAAAGCGGGTACTGGGCTGAAGATCATAAATGACTTCCATAACGCACATAGCCCGGCACCAGCACCAGGGTAAGTATCCACTATAATCCATGTACTATACAATTGGTTAGTCATAAAGACTAGAGCCCTGTGTGTATCTTGATGGGTTAGCTAAACTACACACAGTTGAGCTTATGACATTTTAAAGTTGTGCACATCCGTACATTATGCTTGCAAGCCTTTTTTTACTTTCACTTTCATTAATGCATGCATTCTATCATTATGTTCCTCTTTTTCATTATCTTCCACTTTACGTTACATAATACTTTTTATTATCTTCCACCTTATGTTACATACTACTTTATCATTTCTTTCACAACTATATCACGTAAAGCCATGAAAAATAAACATACATAACATGGAACATAAACCTAACCATACAAAACATCACTATACAAGGTATCATCATACATGAAATAAAGATCATCATACATGCCATAACAATCATCATACATCATTAAAAGTCAACTTACTTCACCCCCGGAAACATCCCAAGTCAAAGCCTACATTTCACTGTGTCCCCAAAAATCGGAAAAATAATCTAAGTCTTAGATGGATGGGACTATACAGGCGCATGGCCTTCCAGATGCATGAGCACTATGCAGGCGCATGGCCACTATACAGGGGCATGGCCTTTTGGGCGCATGGGGAACACTTAGGCGCATAGGGAACTTTCAAGCGCATGGGCACTATTGGGGCGCATGGGCAACACCTAGCCATTCTGGGCAAATTCTAGGCGCATAGGCACTATGCAGGCACATGAGTGCCTAGGTGCATGGACACTTAGTCAATTTGGCCTACTTCTAGGTGTATGGCAACTATTTGGGCGCATGGGAACACTTAGACACTTTATACTGTTGGGCACATGGGCCACTATTTAGGTGCATGGGCAGTCTATGTCATACCTATACCACTTATTTCAGTCCCCAATAATCTTTTAACATGTTCTAATCTTAAATCTTACATTCTAAGCCATAAAAAAACACATTCATAACATCATCATAACCATAAACACACCTAAATCAAACCCCACCCACACACACATACATATATACATACGGGTAAAACCCATTTTTATAAAAATGTTCATACATGTATATCCAGCCCTAAATTAGTTTGAAAGAAGTAAAAAAGGGGGTTCTAGAACTCACCTTTGAAAACTTCGGATGAACTATTTCCAAATCCTGAATGAAAATGGAGTTCTACCACCTAGAAACCCACCAAACACACACAACCGAACACACAAACACAAATAAGCATACAAGCTTGGCTAAGGCCAGTCAAGAACATCATAAAACCATAAATTCAAACTTATTCTTGCTCTTCTTCAAATATCCGCTAATCTCTGCTCTTGTTTTCTCTCTCTCTAGAAAAAAATATGAATGGAAAGGTGTGAGTAAGCAACATGGGAGGCCATGTTGCTTTATTCTCCAACTTTCAAACTTTTTGTCCTTTTAACGTTTTTAACCCTTGGCTTGGGTTAATTTGCATTTCCATCTTTTCCTTCACTCTATTCATTCTTTTAGTCTTTAAAATAACTGGGTGTTACAAGTCCACCCCCTTATATAGGTTTCGTCCCCGAAACATGTTATTCCTCAAACAATTGTGGGTAATGATGCCTCATCTCCTCTTCAGTCTCCCACGTCGACTCAGATCTCATCATGTGCTTCCACTGTACACTCACAAGGGGAAATACTTTATTCCTTAACCTCTTATCCTTACGATTAATGATCGCCACCGGTTGCTTCTCATAATTGAGCCGTTCATCTACCTCAATATCTCCCAGTGATACAATCATATCCTCGTCAGCTAAACACTTTCGCAAATGAGATACATGTCGGGTGAATCCCACTTAACTCATCTGGTAGTTCCAATCTATAGCCCACCTCTCCTACTCGAGCAATGATTTGGAAAGGCCATATGTACCGTTGGGCTCAACTTGCCCCATTTTCTAAACCGAATGATACCCTTCCAACATGAGACCTTCAACATAACTCTATCACCCACCTAGAACTCAATCGGTCTTCACCTCTTTTCGTCATATGACTTTTACCTATCCTTAGCTGCCTTGATAAAGGCTTCGATCTTTTCAAGCTTCTCATTTGTAGCCTCGATCACCTCAATACTTCCCAACTCTTTCTGACCAATATCAACCCAACACATAGGGGTTCTGCATCTCCAACCGTATAACATCTCATAAGGGGGCATACTAATGCTGGCATGATAACTATTGTTATATGAGAACTTAGTTAACGGTAAGTGGTCATCCCAACTTCTCCAAAATCAATGACGCATGCCCGAAGCATATCTTCTAGAGTCGGAATTGTCTTCTCCGACTGGCCATCCGTCTAAGGATGATAAGCCGTGCTAATATGTAACCTCGCCCCCATCGCATCATGGAATTTTATCTAAAGTTTAGATGTAAACCGGGTGTCACGATCAGACACAATAGACACCGGCACACCACGACGAGTTACGATCTCCTTGATGAACAAATCCGCCAACCTCTCGGATGAATATGTCTCGCGGATCGGTAGGAAGTGAGTACTCTTTGTCAAACGGTCAACTATCACCCATATAGCCTCATATCCTCGCGCGATACGCTGTAGCTTTGTAATAAATTCCATGGTGATATGCTCCCACTTCAAATCCGGTATATCCAATGGTTGGGTCTTTCGATACAACTTTTGGTGCTCGGCCTTCACTTGTAAACAAGTAAGGCACTTACTCACATACTCTGCCACCTCATGTTTCATACCTTGCCACTAAGAATCAAATATCACAAAAGCATGGCCTTCTGGGCGCATGGGCACTATGAAGGCGCATGGCCTTCTGGGCGCATGGGGAACACATAGGCGCATAGGGAACGTTCAGGCGCATGGGCACTATTGGGGCGCATGGGCAACACTTAGCCATTCTCGGCAAATTATAGGCGCATGGGCACTATGCAAGCGCATGAGTGCTTAGGCACATGGGAATCCTGGGTGCATGGACACTTAGTCAATTTTGCCTATTTCTAGGCGCATGGCAACTATTTGGCCACATGGGGTTTTAGGCGCATGGGAACACTTAGACAGTTTATACCGTTGGGCGCATGGGCCACTATTTAAGCGCATGGGCACTCTATGTCATAGTTAAACCACTTATTTTAGTCCCCAATCATCTTTCAACATGTTCTAAGCGTAAATCTTACATTCTAAGCCATAGAACACATTCATAACATCATCATAACCATAAACACACCCAAATCAAACCCCACCTGCAAACACATACATATATACATACGGGTAAAAACATATTTTTATAAAAATGTTCATACATATATTTCCAGCCCTATATCAGTTTAAAACAAATAAAAAGGGGGTTCCAGAACTTAACTTTGACAACTTTCGAATGAACTTCTTCCAAATCACGAATGTAAATGGAGTTCTAACCACCTAGAAATCCACCAAGCACACACAACCAAACACACAAACACATATAAGCATACAACCAAGGCTAAGGCCAGTCAAGAACATCATAAAACCATAAATTCTTACCTTGAATTTAAACTTCTTCTTGCTCTTCTTCAAATATTCAAGAATCTCTGCTCTTCTTTTCTCTCTCTCTCTCTCTCTAAAAAAATCTGAATGGAAAGGTGTGAGTAAGCAACATGGGCGGCCATGTTGCTTTATTCCCCAACTTTCAAAATTTTTGTCCTTTTGATGCTTTTAACCCCATGCCTTCGGTTAATTTTCATTTTCTCTTTTCCTTCACTTTTATTTATTCTTTTGAGCCTTTAAAATAACCGGGTGTTACCCTGCAGTTGCTGTTGAAGAAGGAGGCTTTGACTGGAGCTTTCAGGTGGAAGATGCATCTCCAAACCAAGCACTGATGGCTGATCATGATGAAGCAAAGGTATTGGAACATCTATGTACACCTAAATGTATTGCTAAAGTTAGTAAATATAGGTCCTACAACTTAGAGGTGAGATCTGACCTTGAGTCCTTGAATATTTTAAAATCTGATTTAACAGATCTGAAAATGACTATAACTAAAAATATAGGACTTAGAGATAACTATTTCAGTAGTTAAACAGGAGCACACTAACTATAGGACTTAAATGAAAGATCTCATAACCAAGTTTATTGAATGCCAGGCTGATCTTGTGATCAGCAAAGCCAGGGTAGGAAAATGTGTATTTGAAGAAGAGACCTTCAAGAAAATTATATCGTTATCCTTGCATGCAAAAGTTTGTTATTAGAGTAAGCAGGGACTGAGATCTAGTGAGATAGTTCATCCACACACAATCTTGTTTGTAAGATCTCCCAGGTGTGGAACTTGTGAAGATGAGCTTCTTCTCAAAGACCCCTTGACTGAAGAGGATGACAAAAGTGATAGTGGAGAATGCCTCTGAGTAGAGTGAAGAAGAGGATTCTAAGAAGGATCACTATCCTTCTAAGGAGAGTAAAAAAGACTATGATGACCAAGTCTATGAGAAAGAACGTGATCAGAAACAGCAAAAGAAAAGCAAATAAGGCTCAAGAGATCAATGCCACTTTCAACTCTAGGAAAAACAAGTCTTTATCTCTCTAGGGTTTAAAGTGGTTAAGACTGAAGACATCAACCTGAATTCTAGTGGCAAGAGATTTAGTTCATGTTCAAATCATCCCTGTAACAAGAAGAAGGCTGATCAGTTGTGTACCATTTCTACACAGCCCGAACCATCCAGCTCCAAAGGCATCTGCTAAGATGAAGGAGATGGAGAGTGATCAAAGTCAGCTTTGTTCTCAAAAGAAGGTTCTTAGGAAGAAGAAAATGGATTGTGTCATGTGTGAGAGTACCTCTTATCTTGCTAAAGATTGTCCTTACAACCCAAAAGGCACTCTCTACATGGCCAAGAAAGGGACTTCTAAGAGTTCCAAGAAGAAACAATATCTAGAAGGAAAATTTTTTTCCTTCGGAAGCTCCAAAATGAAGATGAAGGCAAGTGGAAAATTGCCTTTGGAAGCACTGAAGCCTGCTACAGTGATAGCAAGATCTTCCAAAGCTCCAGTCATCAAAACTTCCAAAGCTAATAAAACTTTAAAAGTATTGAAGGTCAAGTCTAAACTTCCAAAGGCGGCATGGAAGACAAAGAAAGACCAAGTGACTGAAAGTTGTCAATCAACAACAACAAAAAGATCCTCAAAATATGACCATAGGACCTATTATAGTTTCATTACCTTCAACTTCTTTGGATGAAGACAAGACCAATAAGGCTTGGGTTTCCAAATGTAACTAATCATATCTTTTGTGCAAGAATAGCTCAAGACAAACAAGAATGTTTGGATCATTGATAGTGGTTATTTAGGGCACATGACAGGCAATAGGTCACTACTCCAAAACTTTGAGAGAATTGATGGAGGGCTAGTTGCTTTTGGAGGAGATAAAGATGGTTAGATATCTGGAAGGTGCAAGGTCATAAATGGTAAGCTCAACATTGAGATGGTAAACTTTGTCAAGGAGATTGGATACAATCTTTTGAGTGTATCTCAATTTGTGATCAGAGTCATAACATGCTCTTTACTGAGCATTAGGGCTTTGTTCTCAAGCCTGAGGTAGTCATTCCTCATTAGCATATCTTGCTTAGAGCCCCTAAGAAAGGGAACATGTACAAGATGGATTTGCCAAAAACATCTCCCTCAACAGAAGTTTCATGCTTTCTATCTAAAGAAAATAGTGATGAGACTTTCCTTTGGCATAAACGAATGTGCCATGTAAACTTTAAGAACATTAGTAAGCTAATTAATAATGATTTGGTAACTGGAATGCCAAGAAAAAGTTTACGAGTGATGATCATTGTGTTGAATGCCTGAAAGGAAAGCAACACAAGGTATCTCACAAACCAAAGGAAAGAACTCCATCACTACTCCCCTACACTTGTTACATATGGATATCTTTGGCCCCACCAGTGTAATGAGTCTAGAAGGAACTCTTATTGTTTAGTGATCACAAATGACTTTACAAGATTCACTGGGTCTTCTTCTTAGAACTACATATGAGACTCCTAAGATTCTAAAAAATTTCATCATAAAGATTAATAATCAATCTGATCATAAAGTCAAAACCATAAGATGTGATCAAGGAACTGAATTCAAGAACCAAATCCATCATACATTTAATGATCAAAAGGTATTACAAGACAATACAGTGCTCCAGGAATCCTTAGCATAATGGTGTTGTTGAGAGGAGAAACAAGACACTTATTGAAGCTAAAAGAACTATGTTTCCTGACTCTAAACTGCCCATCACCTTCTTGGAAGAGGCATTCAACATCGCCAGCTATGTACAAAACAATATTTTAGTGGTTAAGACACATGGTAAGACTCCTTATGAACTTTGGCACAAGAGGAAACCTTTCATTGGTTTTCTCAAGTCATTAGATGTTCTTACACCATCTTGATACCAGAGATTAAATTACCAAGTTTCCTAAGAAATCAGATGATGGACACTTCATCGGATACTCTTCCCAAGCTAAGGCTTATATAGTATACAATCTCAGAACCAGAATTGTTGAGTAGTCAGCCAATGTGACTTTCAAGAACACATACCCAGTGTAAGTGGTTCTGGCCCTGATTGGCTATTTGATCTTGATTTAGTTACCAACTGTTTTAACAAATCTTGTAAGAATGTTTAAGGGTCTATAGATATTTTACCAATGGGTAATCATCATCCAAGTTTGAGCTGATAAGACCTTCAAGCTATACAACTTGAGCTCTAGTTGTAACTAATCCTGCAAATGAAGTTTTTATTAGCACTACAATGACCAATTCAGCTGATACATCTGAGATGCCTTCAAATTCCAGCTCAGAGGCTCAACAACCAGATAAAGAAGCTTTAAATGTAGAAGACAATGGTGGTGGTGAAAGTGATCAAGAATTTCTTGATGCTGACAAACACTCCAATGAAGACAACATCAATGATGTCACACACTCATTGGATCAAGTTTCACTTGATAAGTGCGCTGATATGGTGGGAGAAACCGAAATGCCAGATCTAATTTCTCTAATTTAGACTCTCTTAACAGCTTGTTGTGATTCCTCAGCTAAGAATTCACAAGTCTCATCCCACCTAAAACATCATTGGAGATGTTAATTTAGGGGTAAGAACAAGAGGACAAACTAATGATGCAAATGTTTGTCTTCACTCTTGTTTCTTATCTTATATAGAGCCTAAGAAGATTGGTGATGCTCTAAAGATGGAAGTTGGGTGAAGCTATGCAAGAGGAGCTGCTTTAATCAAAACGCAAAAGGTTGGAATCTATGTCATGAGGAAATACTACTATAGGAACCAAATGGGTTTTTAGGAATAAGAAGGATGATAGAGGACTTATCGTTAAAAAAAAGCTATACTCGTTGTTCAAGGATACATAGAATAAGAAGAATTGACTATATAGATGTCTTTGCTCCTGTAGCAAGATTGGAAGTGTTAGGATATTCTTAGCTTTTGCTGCATCCAAGAATTTCAAGGTCTACCAACTTGATGTCAAGTGTGCTTTTCTCTATGGGGTGATTGATGAAAAGATGTATGTCAAACAACCACCTGGTTTTGCAGATCCTAATCATCTTGATTATGTCTGCAATCTTGATAAAGCTCTTTATGGGCTGCACCAAGCACAAGGAAGTAGTATGCGACTCTATCTCAGTATCTATACAAGCATTGATAAAGAATATGTACTATTGATAGAACTTTCTTCATCAAAGGACAAAGAAATGACTTGATGCTAGTTCAAGTATATGTGGATGACATCATATTTGGTTCAACTAATCCAAGGCTCTGTAATGACTTTGAAAAGCTGATGAATAACAGATTTGAAATGAGTGCCATGGGGGAACTCAATCTCTTTTTTTGGGAATTCAAGTGAAGCAAGTTGAAGATGGCATCTTCATATGTCAGTCAAAGTATGTTCAGCATATACTTAAGAGGTTTAACATGACTGACTACAAGGTTTCTAAGACACCCATAGCAAGAAACCACTTCCTTAGGCCTAATCTTGAGGGGGAGTGTGTGGATGAACACCTATACAGGCTATGATTGGGTCTCTTATGTACCTTATAGCTACTAGGCCTGATATCATGTTTGCCACATGTGTTTGTGCAAGGTATCAAGCCAACCCCAAGATGTCACATCTTATCAGTGTCAAGAGAATTTTAAGATACCTCAAAGGTGCCTCAACACTTGGCCTTTGGTATCCAAAGAATCCTGTCTGTAATTTGTATGCTTATACAAATAGTGATTATGGTGGCTGCAACATGACTGCAAAGTCTACATTAGGGGGATGTTAGTTTGTTGGTGGAAGGGTTGTCTGATTGTAATGAAAAAAACAATCTTGTGTCTCTGCATCAATTGCTAAAGCTGAATACATCGATACTGCAAGCTGTTGTGCTCAAGTGCTTTGGATTCAGAATCAAATGCTTAACTATGGATTAATTTTAAAAAGACTTCCATTCACATAGACAACAATAGTGCTATCTCTATCACAGAAAATCCGCAGCACTCAAGAACAGAACACATCAATATCAAGTATCATTTGATTAGAGATAGCTTTGAAAAGGGATTAATCAAACTAGTTAAAGTTAACACAAATGAACAATATGCTGATCTGTGCACCAAAGCCTTTGATGAGCAGATTGAAGTATCTTATATAAGCTATTCGAATGATTAACTTTGAATAGATTTTTCTTAAAACTAATTTATATTATTTCTAAAATCTGTGTGTCCTACATTGTCTATTTATCACCTTCATAAGCTCTTCTTTTCTCTAGGAAAAAATCTTTTTAAAATACCTTCCATAGATTTTTAAAAATCTTGATGTTTCAGTCCTTCAAAAGATATGGATTTATCTTCAGAAGAAATTAATGCCTTTAAAACAAACAATTGCCTAAGTAAAATTGCATTCGGAAGAAGTTTTTGAAATATCTTCCAAAGATTATTTCTTCTCTTAAGAACTTGTATGTTTTCAAGAACAATATTTTTCCGAAGCAAATTAACTCTCGGAAGCTTTATTATTAGTTAAATAAAATGTCCATGTTTTAATTCTCTTCCCAAGCAAAATTTTCAAAAATCTCAAGAATATCTTCCAAAGTCATTTTGGCTTCAGAAGCTTTTCATCAAAACTTCCGAAGACAAATTACCTTCGGAAGATTTTCAACTTCCAAGAAAACCACTTTTTGAGCAAAAGCAAACTACCTTTTTCAGATGTGGGACCAACATCTGGATTTCAAAATTTATCCTCGTTCATTAACTTTGTTTGAAATCCATTTTATATATAACCCAACGATTCCCCCATCTTCTTTTATCATCTTCATATTCTCCCATACCTAAATTCCTAAATTTACCTCTGAAACTGCCTTTGTTCTTCCTTTCCTTCATCTTGAAGCTTTTTGAAATGGCCATCCTCAACCGCATAAATGACCCAAACTTCTCCATGTAGTTGCAGAGGCAACACAATCAGGTTACTCTGTTACTCTTAGAAAAATCCTCATTTCTCAGAGGTTTGTCATTTTTTGGCTCTGTCCAAGTACTCCACCTCCCTTACCGTTGATCTTGTTCTTTATGATGATCGTTGCTTGAATTCTGGAAGAATTGTCAAGAGGTCATCAGGGATAGGGAGAAGGCATTGTCTTCTAGAGTACAGGAGAGGACAATCTTCATCACTCTAGCACTCATCAACACCCACCTTCCACTAGATGATGAGGAAGGTGAATTGTCCTTTCTCAAAGAAACTGTTAACCACTCCTTTGAGCAGATAGGCTATGAGGGAGATTTTTCTATCAAGACCTTCAGGAAAGGAAAGGTCTCCACCCATCGGAAGTACTTACTTCATGTGGTCATCCACAGCTTGTCCAACAAGCATGGGGCTGGGACTAGATTCCTAAAGATCTTTCCCTTCATAGTGCATGGGATAGTTTAGGGGGTCAAGTTTAGGTACTCGCAGTTTGTTTATATAATTTTCTTGCTACCTTGGACTCCTTAGAGTATTATATGTTTTCTAGATATGTTCAACATATTCTTAACTTTGAACTGGGCTCGCAGTTAAGGAAAATAGATAATATTCTTAAATTGGGACAGATGAAGCCTAACATCTTTAAAATCTTGAAGAAGCCAATAGTTGGCTTCTCTGGGGTAGAAACAGCCGTGGTCCCAAAACTGTTAGTGCTTATTGCTCAAGGTCACAACGTAGCAATACAAGCTAGTGTTGAACCCACACATTCTACTTCTCAAACACCAAAACAGCCAGAAATCACCCTTACCTACCAAAGAAAAACCAAATGAACCCTACATAACATATTTAGCCTATGCAGGCCCCCATACTACCACACACACAGGAGGAAGTGAACATTAGAGCTCCCACTTCCCTTGAGTAGCAAACCACTCCCATCACTTCAACAATCAATCCTAAGTTTCCACATGCTCAGACTGATGAGCTTATTAGCCCAACAGCCTTAAGCCTTCACTTTGAGTCTCAAAACTCAAGTGAATAACCTTCAGGGGAAAGTTACCATCCCTTGCCTTTAGATCTAAACCAACCAATTCCTAGCCTTGACTTATATGATAATGAAGACTTGGGGTTTAGTGAGTGTCATGAGTCTCTCTACTCTTCCCCACTCATGGAGAGATGAGTACTCCTGTTTCTCTCATGTCTAGCCCACATCATCTACCTACCACTAAGGTACATCACCCAAAACCTGTTTAGAAGGTCCATATGGAAGAGGCTCTCACATCTGCAAGTGATGACATCTTTAAGACCTCAACCATGGCAACTCGGCCTAGTGATACTCCATCTAAAGTAGTCAGTGAGTAGAGGAAAACCAACAGCCAAGACATCATGCTGGTGGTGAGATTGAGGACCTGAGACTAAAGGTGAAAAATCTGTGAAAAACATGTACCTATTTAGTCTCTAAGATTAGTCACTTGGAATCTCAGGTGATTACCTTACAAAATAGGCTCAATGATCAGTAACTTGAGATATCTTATCTCAAAGAACAACTAGCTATGAGACCTTTAAGAAGTGCTCAACCAGGAACAAAAGAACTTGTGAATGTGATTGACCTAACTCCTAGCTTACCTATGCAAGAGGGTGATGCTACCAAAAAGGGAAGAAAGTCATTACAATCATAGACATGGGAGTTCTTCATAGAGCATGGACCTTAAGGACTTACCATCCTCACTTGCAATTGTTTATGCTCAGCAACTTCCTCAAATTCACATTGATGTGGACTCTATATACTCCTTTATTTAGAGTCTTTTTGAGGAAGAAATTCCAAGGGCTATGTCATCTCCACCTCAAGGAACTTCAAATTACATTACTAGGTGGAGGTATGATGCTGACAGAAGAACCCTCATTCTTCATAGAGTTCAACGGCAGCAAGAGGTCTTCAACTTTCAGACCTTGAACTACTATGAAGGTCTTGACCTTGTCAACATGCCACTTGTCAATCCAAGCCAATTCAGACAAGATAACAAGTTGGCTCAACGGATTCAAGACAGAATCAATGAAGAGTTCAGGCTCAGAATAAGACAAAGGCAATCGAGCTATGTCATTGGTCAACTGGATGTTGAGGGATCCTGAGATTAGCTTTATAGGGAAAACCTTGAATGAAGTCCCAGTGATAGAACCTGAGAGTCTTGTCACACCTATATTGCTTCAAAGATTCATTCCTTTGATGAGACACCAGCCGGTGAAGGTGTATCTCAACCTCTCTATGGCAAGAGCATGGATGCTACTCCAAGCAATGAAGGCCAAAGCTCTCTCCACCCCAAGTCACAAAGGTCTGTGAGTGATAAAGGAAAAAAGAAAATGACTCTTGAGGAGATTGAGGAGGAGGAGAGAGAGAAAAAATAAAGCTAAGGGGAGAAAGTTCCTTTGCTAGATCTGTTGGTTTCATGGAAGCTGCAATCAAGGTTGCTCCCAGACCAAATACTCAAAACGATGAGTTGAGGGCAGTCATGATTGCCTATTTACAGACCAGGAGCTATGATATTGATAATATCATCTCACTCCTCTTAGAGGAATTAAATGAACTGACTGACATCAAATTGTCAAGAGAGAAGAAAGAAGAAGAGGATGCAAGATTGCTTTTTCAAATCAAAGAGGAAAGGAGTCTGAAAAGGCTTTACAAACATGTCCCTACACTCTCCATAGTTCAAGAAAGTTCTGCATAAGAGGTTGTGGCTCCACAAGAACCTTAGGTAGACAAAGAAACTGATTGGATCAACATGATCAACTACCTGAGTGCCATAGATCTTTATTAGGCAGATGCACTTCTTCCCTTGTCATTTGAGTACATTGAGTTTGAGTATCTAAAGCAACTTGAACTTGAAGTACTCAAAGAAAGAAAGACAACAAAGAGGAAGATGAGGGAAGAAGCCGTAAAGTTACGAGCTATCATCCAAAAAAGTATAAAGAAATCTGCTGATAGGCAGAGGATGATGAACTTCTTGAAACTGTATGGATTCTGCGGAAGGAGACTTGGCCCTATGTGTCTATTCACTATGGATGAGCACATTAAGGTGATCAAGTAGAGGATCAAAAGAGGAGAATTTGTTGATCTACACTCCCTACCAAGTCAGGTTCCTCAGAAGTGGAGGTTAAGATAGAACCTTTTGAGACAACATAACCTAGATCTTCTGCTGAATCTCAGCAAGCTTCTTCTTCTAATCCTCAGCAGGGTTCTATCCCCTCTCAATCTGAACTTGTGAGAGAGGAAGACCCAACTGAAAAAGACAAGGATTATCACAAGTCTCCAGGCCAGTTTTCTCAGTTAAAGAGTTTAAAGAGAAGAAAAAGGATGACTTCTAAACCAAATTCTAAGAAGACGAAGATAGAGGCATCCATATCCAAACCTCAAGATAAGTCAGAACATCTTGAGGATGTGCAACAAGAGAAAGCTCCACCAACTCTAATTCAAGTAGCTCCTCTAGCATCAGGAAGGCTCATCTTATCATGGACTTACTCTACTAATCCAGAAAGATCGCATGTTATTAGAGATCAAGGTGTTGAAGATGTCTACACATGGTAGGACACATTCAATCTGCCTCTGTGTGATCTCTTTGAGATGAGAAGACACTATGAGAGTCTGAGTGATCCTGACTATCTCATGAAGAAAGGCATGGTCATTATGATGATGAGGACTATCAATATCTGAAGTCGTCAAATGTTTTAGTAGCATCAGCGTTAGGGGAGTATGTAAGATTCGGATCGCATGAAGAAAGGCATGCTCATCATCATGATGCAACCCAAAACATCTAAATAGTTTATCATGTATGCATGCACCAAGTGCTGAAGTAGAATGCTTCAAAAGTTTCACATTCTTCATTAGAAAATATTCTACGTATGAAATTTTTTTGAAGCCAGGACTAATATCTTCCGAAGCCAAACATGAAGTCTTCCAAAGCTTCAAAGACAAAGTCTTCTGAAGCCAACACTTGAAGATAGATTTCTTCCGATAACTTTTGAGTACATGCTTTATCTGATGTACTTTGACCATAAAGCTGGACCACCTTTCCGCTGCAACTCTGTTTGACTCACCAACTTTCACAAGTTGGTGAAAGGTCCATGCTTTTGGTAAACTGTACATTAAGGTCTTGAGTTTGTTTCTTTCTACTTTATGTACTTTATCCTTTTTGTAATATATTAGGATGTGAGCTATGGCATGTCATAGTCACTAGTCAAAAGGCAACCTGCCTTTTGACTTTACATTGATTTTGTTGTCTAGATCATGTATCCAACTAGCCTTCAAAGTTTGGTCAGCGATAGGATGTAGTATAAAGTATCTCTGGTCCTTTGTATCATTCTTATTCTTTGTAACACTTGTAAGGAACTAGAGAGCAATATATAACATTTTTGAAAACCAAACACTTGTGTTATTGTTCTTGTTCTGTTTCTTTATTACTTGTGTTTCTTAGTATCAAAGTGTGACTGGTTGCTAATTCTCCATTTGATCTATTAAGTTTTCTAACTCACTCTCCTCATTAGGTTGTTGTGTTGTATATGACCATCCCTTAAACGGTCCTGCCTGACCTTCCCTTTTGTCACTCGATCCTCTATTTGTATCCCACGAGGATCTAACCGACAGCTTACATCGCCAATGTTCACAGTCACCGATGCTCACCACTATATTCGACAAATGTTGTTTGTGGAAATTTTCCCCAGGTGGTGTGTTAGTGGTAATAAGGCCCTGAACCTGGGAACACTCACAGTTAGACATTTATAGCATGAAACATTAACAACATAGCTTTTGCGGCGGAAAACATAACTTTCATAAAAATTTATTCGTATTAAGACATCGTGCCATTTCTTTTTAACATCAAAATATGAATTAAAATAAACATTTTCCTAAAAATGAATTCCAAGGGTTGAACTATCCAAGTAGCTTCCATGTCCATGCCTGCACCTCCTTAATGTGATCAACTACCTGCTAACTATATACAAAGTCAGCGACGCTGAGTGAGTTCTAGTTTTAATACTAAAATACTTCACTTTCACTAAGGCTATTATCATTTTCATATGTGAGAACACATTTATACATACATAATAATGTATTCATTACATTATCTTTCATCATCGTTTCATTCATATATTCATTATCATTCACTTTAACGAATCAGTGACATATGCTCGGCCATTAACATAAGTTATAAGACTGATCACAATCTTAACGTTTCGCAACAAAGAATCCATTTCCGTTCGTAGTCGATCACAAGGTTCAGACTCTTGTGAGAATCATCATGGACCATACACCTCCCACAATTGAGTTAATGATCCCTCAATGAGTCATGAACCTCCATTCATACATGGTCAATCTCAAGGATTAGACCCTGTGTGCCTTATGGGCTAGCTAAACCACACACAATTGAGCTAACAACCCCTCAATGAGTTGAGAACCTCCCTTAAGCTTACTTGCTAGACATTCATTCATTACGTCCTACTTCTCATTATCATTATCCTTCACTGTCATTACATAATAATTACTTATAGTAATATATAACATACAAAGTAAAGATATATCATAAAACTTTATCATTTAAAAAAATATTAAAACATGTCCACATGACACATAACATAGCAATCCATGCAAGATACATGAGACAATATAACCTTGTGCGAGAAGTTTTATCTAACGCGAACAAACACACATCACGCGAAAACTTGCTTAGATTGAAATCCCTTGCACCCCAAGCACCTACTCGCGTCAGAACTTACGGGTTTCCCGCCTAAACCTATCTTATCATATCTAAAACTGAAATAACGTGCTCAAATTCATAAACCACATCATCATAAGCATAAACAAGCAATTTAGTATGCATAATTGCCCCAAAACATAAAAGCTTGCATAAAAAGGGCTAGAAACTTTCCTTTGAAGATTCTAACACAAAACTAACTTTCCCGAGAACTTTTCAAACGAAAAATATACATTCATGCATTATATTCACCAATAATCCTTCCTTGATATGTAACACCAATCATTACACAAGTTACATACCTTAAACACATCAAATCTTTGCTTTTTCTCTCTACTTCGCGTCTCTCTCTACCAGTAGTAGTTCTTGTGCGAGGTTGGTGACAGACACAACTTTGATTTACTTATTGGATCCCCAAATTTCTAGCCTTTGTTCTTATTCAAGATTCCTCTGTCACACGTTACATACCTTAAACACATCAAATCTTTGTTCATTTCCTTAAAAATTTCAGGTGTGTTACAAGTCTACCCTTTTATTTAGGTTATATCATCAAAACCTATCAGTCCTCAAATGACTATTGATGATCATGCCTCATCTCCTCCTTAGTATACCATTTAGACTCAGACCCCATGTTGTGCTTCTACTACACATGTATAAGCAGAACAACTTCATTCCTTAGCCGTTTCTCCTTTATATCGAGTATGGACACTGACTATTCTACATAATTTAGTTGTTCATCCACCTCATTATCCTCAAGTTGCATGATCATATCTTTATCAGCTACACTCTTTCTCATATGAGATACATGGAACATAGGTTAACTCATAAAGTAGTTCCAACTTGAAAGCCACCTCACCTACCCTTGTGAGAATTTTGAACAGCCATATGTACCTTGGGCTCAACTTTCTTTGCTTCCAAAACCTGATAATTCCTTTCTAGGGAGATACCTTCAACATCACCCTATTGCCAAGTTGGAACTCAATTAGCCTTTATCTCTTATCTGCATAAGACTTCTGCCGATCTTTCACCACTTTCATATAAGCTTTGATTTTTTTCTATCTCTATCATGGTCTCGATTACTTCACTACTTCCCATTTCATTTTGCTCAATGTCTCCCCAACATATAGACGTTCTACACTTCTTACTATACAGTATTTCATAAGGAGGCATACCAATACTGGTATAATAACTATTGTTGTATGATAAGTCTATTAAAGGTAAATGTTCATCCCAACTTTCTCCAAAATTGATAATGTACTCCTTGAGCATATCCTCCAACATCTGATGTGCAACTTTGTCCCTATCGCTTCATGGAATTTCTTCCAAAATACGGAGGTAAACCGAGTGTCCCTATCAGAAACAATGGACACCAGTATGCCATGGCATGTTAAAATATCTTTGACAAATAGATCCACCAACCTTTACGAGGAATACATCTCCATAATTGGCAAAATTAGGAACTCTTCCTCAAGCAGTCCATAATTACCCAAATGGTGTCATGTCCTCTCGCTATGAGAGGCAACTTCACAATGAAATCCATTCTAATATGCTCTCACTTCCATTAGGGAATATCCAAAGGTTGAATCTTCCTGTACGGCTTCTAATGTTCTGCCTTCCCAAGTAAACAAGTTAGTCATTTACTCACATACTCTACAACATCACGCTTCATCCCCGACCACAAATAATCCTCATTTAGATCATGATACATCTTCATAGCACTAGAATGAATGAAATATCGAGTTTTGTGAGCTTCATCCATGAACCTTCCCTATAGATCCCTGTGGCAAGGAATCCACAACCGCCCAAATCAAGTTCTAACACCAAGGGTGTGTTCCCCCAAATATGAATCTTTCCTTTTATTCTCTTTGAGTTGATATTGTCATCCTTCAGCACCATAACTTAGAACTCTCTGATCTGACCCATGACATCAGGTGTCATAATCAACTGATAAGCCTTTACTCAAATTGGTTCAGGTCCCTCTTTTCAACTAAGGGCACGAGCAACCACATTCTCTTTGCATGGATGATAGTGAATTTCATAGTCATAGCCCTTGATTAATTCTAATCACATTCTTTGCCTCGTGTTAGATCCTTTTGTTCGAAGAAGTATTTAAGGTTCTTGTGATAGGTGAAGTTAGTGCACTTGGTCCCGTACAAGTAATGCCTTCAAATATTTAATGCAAAGACCACAATCACCAATCCAAATCATGAAGACTTTGTGAATCTTCAACTACCAGGGTGCATAAGCTATAACCTTTAACCGCTACATCAGTGCACAACCTAAGGCTGAATACGAAGTATCCGAATAAACCAATAGGTCATCATTCCCCGCAGGTAACGTCAAGGTAGGGGTTTGAGTTAACCTTGTCTTTAACTCTTGAAAGGCACTTTACTATTCTAGACCCCATTCGAACTTCACATCCTTACGAGTCAACTTGGTGAATGCTAAAGCTATCTTAGAGAAATCTTGGATAAATCTCTTTTAGTAGCCCACCAGACCCAAAAAACTACGAATCTCGAATGGCGTCATTAGAGATTTTTGTTGCATTACTACGTTGACTTTTGGAGGATCCACCATGTTCCTATCTGGATTAATCACATGGCCAAGAAATTGGACGTCCCGCAGCCCGAATGCACACTTCGAGAATTTCACGTGCAACTTCTCGCTTCTAAGTGTCTTTAATACTCCTTTGATATGACTGGTATGTTCATCCTCGCTCTTTGAATAGATTAAGATGTTATCAATGAATACAATCATTTATTTGTTTGAAATTGTCTAGTATACATAAATCATAAGATCCACAAAAGCAACTAGCATGATGATTAAACCAAAAGACAATATAAGAAATTCATAATGTCCATAACGCGTGTAAAAAGCTGTCTTAGGAATATCCTGCTTTTTCACCTTCAGCTGATGGTAACTAGATCGAAGGTCTACTCTTGAAAACCAGCTGCCACCTTGAAGTTGACCAAACAAGTCATCAATACATGGTAACATATACTAGTTCTTCATGGTTAATTTATTCAGCTCGTGGTAGTCAATGCACATCCTCATACTACCTTTCTTCTTATTCACAAACAGGATTGGAGCACCCCAACGGAGAGATACTCAGTCGAATGACACCCAGGAAATCTTGAAATGGATCCATTAATTCCTTTATCTTAGATGGAACTAGATGGCATGGCACGTTAAGAATAGGTTGAGCCCCATGTAACAGATTAATCTGGAACTCAAGGAAAACTTTAGCGAAGCCTCACATGACCAGTACATTTGACAATTACAGTGCCAACACATTCATATCTTTCACATAGGCCAAATAAGTACCACACCCATGACTTAAACACTTGTTAGCTGCAATCATCGAAATTACCTTCGGAACTGAACAAACTCTACCCCATAAATCGTAACATAAATCCCATCAGGAATGGTTAGTGGAATCATCTTTTTGCGACATATGATATTGGTCTCTTTGGCTGCTAGCCAATCCATCGTTAGGACCACATCAAATCATCCTAAGGGCATCACAACCAATCTAGCAGAGAACCAATGACCTTCTAATTCTATATCATAGTAATCTATTGTATTAGATATCCATGTAGGCTTACCAATGGTAGTTTCTACATCATAGGGCTCATTATAGTTACTACTCCTAACTAGCAATTTATCACAAAAGACAGCTGAAATAAAACTCCTACTCGCACAAGAATCGAAGAGTACTAATGCATAAGTTTGGTTCACTAGTGTTGGACCAAAAGAACCAATGAGCCAAGATCAGAAAACCTCTAAGTCCCACATGATATCACAACAACTGCTGAAGGCTTCATCAGCTGTTCGACAAGTGCTGAAAACTCCAACAGCTAAAGATCAAGTGCTGAAGACTTCAACAGCTGAAGAACTAAAGTGCTGAAGTTCAACAGCTGAAGAACACAAGTGCTGAAGCTGAACAGCTAAAGAACACAAGTGCTGAAGCTGAAGACCAAAGTACTGAAGTACAACAGCTGAAGAGTTTACAAGTGCTGAAGATCAACAACTGGTGTACAAAGTCTGAAGACAAAGACTGAAGACATCAGCTGATGATATCTACTGAAGTCATCAGCTGATGAAACGTCTGAAGTTCAAGTCTGAAGATCAAGTACTGAAGTTTCAGTAGTTTGTCATAACTGCTGAAGAGTACTTCTTCAGTAGTTGTGATATCAGTAATTTTATGTTTTTACTTTCAGTAGTTTTGTAAAACGACTGAAGAGCTTGTTCTTCAGTCGTTGTAGTTTCAGTAGTTTTATGTTTTTCAGTAGTTATAACAACTGATAACACTTGGCATTTTTGTAAGGAGATGTTAGCTGTTTTGACATCTTCAGTAGTTGTGTTTCAGTTGTAATAAATCTGTTAGATGTCACTATCAAGTGACATCAGCAGACGTCACATCTCTTATATAAGAGGTGTCGACCTAATTGTAAGTGTGACATTTCGTTACCACGAAAGCGAATATTGAATGAAATATATTTGCAGAATTCTCTCTCTATAACCGTCTTTGTTCTTCATTGAATATCGTTTCGTTCTTGTGAATCGGCTAATTCATTGTTAGAATTCCGCTGCTATACTCTCTAATCAATCAAACGTAGATCACTGATCCTAACAAGTGGTATCAGAGATGGTTAATCATTGATCGATCTAACAATTGATCATTGAAACTGCTAATTGATATCCGTGTTTGATTGAATTAGCATACTCGCAAGAACTGGTTATAGATTATTGAATTTCTGTCGCTTTCGTTCATTTATTTTGAGATCTCTTTTGGTTCAATTGGTTGTTGTGTTTTGTTCTAAATCTGTTTTAGCTTAATCGAATTTGATTGAATCTGAGATGACTACTCCTTCTAATGATCCTCACAATACCGGTTCCTCAACCAAGCCTCCGATGCTGGTTAGGACCGAGTATAACATATGGCAGCGAAGAATGCTTCATCACCTGTCTGTTAATAGTTTAGGTTGTTGGACATCTGTGGTACATGGACCACATAAGCCTATGGTGAACAATCCGGAAACCAATCAAATGGTTCCGAAGAAGAAGGAACAATACTCTGATGAAGATCGGAAACTGTTTGAGATTGATGCTAAAGCCCATGGAATTCTGGCCATGGCACTGCCTAATGAAATCTATTCAGGGCTTATGCATCATGAAACTGCTCATGATCTCTGGAATGCCCTGAAGGAACAATTCGGTGGCATAGATGAGGTCATAGCAAACAACAGAGAAATCCTTGCCCAACAATATAAGACATTCTCTCATAGAAAGGGTGAGACACTGACTCAACAGTTTGAGCGTTTTTCCTGCTTGATCTCTGAGCTGAAAATGCTGAAACAGGAATACACCAACAGCCAGATGAATAACAGGTTCCTCAGATAACTGCCTGAGAGATGGGACACATACACTATTGTCCTACGCTCCAGTGCAAATCTGGATAGCCTATCTCTCACCCAACTTCATGGGAAACTGCTTACATTCGAAAGAGAGATAGAGCAGAAAAGGAAACTGTCCTCATCAGGAAAGCTCACTGATGACTTTGTACCAGGGAATACTGCCTTGGTTGGTCATGAGTCAGAATATGCTGCATCTGAAAGCAATTATGATGAGCATATTGATTTCTCTTCAAATAGTTCTGATCATGCATTTATTGGTATTGATAGTCATTCTGCCAGTATTAGTGAAAATCTATGCTTCATCATGGATGATTTGAAAGGAATAGCTGATGATGATCTAGAAGAGATGGATATTCTGAGCCAAATGGCATTGATTAATGTCAGATCTCAGAAGTTCTACAAGAGAACTGGCAGGAAATTTCCTGGACTCTCTGGCAAAACCAAAGTTGGTTTTGACAAGAGTAAGTTGAGGTGTCACAAATGCCAAAGGCTGGGACACTTTGCAAGAGAGTGTAGATCAACTGGATCTAACTCTTCTGCACCCTTTGTGACTTTTCCTAGTACTAGTCCACAAAATAGAGGGCAACATCCTGCTGGTTCTGGTCATCATTCACATCCTAGATCTCCTGCATACTTTGTTCCCCAGGGTCAAATGTCATATCCTTATCCCTGCTATTATATGCCTCAACCAAATCCTGTTCAAGCTCCAATTTCTCAACAACCACAAGCATTGCCTGAACCACAACCTTCTCTATCTCATCAACAAACTCAGCCTCAACAACACAGCTTCTTCACCACCCGGAGTTGTTGACTGGAGCAGTTTACCAGATGATTGTCTGGTCATGAACAACTGTTCTCAGGTGCTGGTCAACATGGTGGTGAAAGTCCCTTTGGAAATCTAGCTCTTATGGCTTTGGATTCTACTGATACTTCATCCACTAATGCCTCTACACCAAAGGTATCACAGGTATCCTCTGAGGCAAAAGCCAAATTATGTTCTGAAACATGCATAGCAGCATTTGCATCTATTAGAGAAGCAAATGTAGCTTTAATCAACAAGAACATTGAGCTAGAACAAATAATTTCCAAAACAAAGCTGAATTTGAGTCTGTGCTTATGATAAGAATGATGAGATTTACAAACTTAAATGCCAAATAACTGATGATAAGGCTAGGGAAAGATACTTCTAGAGAAGTATAAAGATCTCAAAGAAACCCTTGCAGTTACCCAGGTAGAGTGTGATAGATGGGTACAATCATGCAAAGGTTTTGAAATGCTTCTTAGTAAGCAATTGCTTCCATGTGAAGTTTGGCATTGGTTACAATCACACTGCTCCACCTACAGATTTTACTCCCAGAGCAGAGGTAGAATCTGATGGTGAGAGTAATAACTAATCCATCTCATCATGTGATCTACTTTCTGATACAACACAATCAGAAGTAGAAGTCAGCACCAAGCCCTCTCAGAACCTATCAACTGATGTTGATGGTTCCACTACTGACACTCACATGATCAATGAGTTGATCAACTCAGGAGTTAATTCTGAAAGTCCTGAAAGGACTAGAGTGCAGGATTTAACACCTGAAGTTCAAACTCCAACTATTGCCAGTACTGAAAAGAAGAAAACTGTCAGTAGAAAGAGTTTGAATACTACTAAAGAGTAGTCAAGAAAGCAAACAATGCTTCCAAAGCACTGAAGAGCAAGTCTTCAGTTGCTTCACCCTCTTTAGTTGATGATCAACCTAAGATGAAGAAGAAACCATGTGAAGTATGTGGTTTGTTCAATCATCTTACAGATGATTGCTGGTACAAAAGAGGTTCCAAACTCAAACATAAAGAAGAAATTAAAGAGAAAATGGTAAAAATGAAAACTGAGTTGAGACCACATTTGTATCAGCAACATCAAATCCTGTAACCCTTAAGTCCTCAAAGAAATCCAAAAAGGAAGGGGTTAAACAGGTGACAGCTGAGAGTGCTCAGAAGAAGAAGGTGCAACATAGGAACTTATCAAACTCCACTGGCAATATGTCTGATGAGCTGAAAGCTTTATCACAAAATCAGACACAGCTGGTTATGATGGTTCAACATCTATTGGGAAGAGTTAACCAATTAGATGCTCCTATGTTGAAACCACAGAAAAGGAGGTCCAAGCCAAAGGATTCCTCTTCTTCACCATCTTCTTCCTCTCAGGCTGTTGTTTCTAATAAACCTGTTAGTTTACCATCTGTTGATGAGACCAGGCCCAAAACCAAAAGGTTTGGGTCTCCAAAACTAACTGATTGTTTATTATTGCAGGGTTCTCCAACATGCCAAAGTATCATATGTATGTAGACAGTGGGGGATCTATGCACATGACTGGGAACAGTTCTCTTCTTCTTCATGCTCTCTCAAGGAAAGAAGGGCTTTGTTTCTTTTGGCAATGATGCTAGGGGTTACATCATTGGAAATGGCTTTGTCTCCAATGGAGAAATCAAGTTTGATGATGTTAATCATGTGGAAAATCTCAAGTACAATCTCTTGAGTGTCAGTCAAATGTGTGATAAAGGCCATGTTGCTCTTTTCACCAGTCAGAACTGTAGGATTCTGTCATCCAAAGTTCTGCATTTGATTGATAAGGTGTTGGATGATCACACTCTCCTGAGAGCCAACAGGACAGGAAGAGTGTATGCCTTAGATCTTTCCAAGAAAATAGATCTCAGAGGCAATCCTTGCCTATTTTCCAAAGCCTCTTCTCAAGAATCTAACTGTGGCACAGAAGGCTGGGTCATGTTAATTTCAAAAACATGAATCAGCTTATCCATAATAGTTTAGTTAGAGGCTTACCAATAAAGGAGTTCCACTGTGATGAAACCTGCACTGCTTGTTTAAAAGGAAAACAGCACAAAGTCTCATTCCCTCCTATTGAAGAGCCTAAGTCCACTGCCTGCTTGCAATTACTGCATATGGATCTATTTGGTCCTGTGAGAGTAATGAGCATGGCAAAGAAGAAATACTGTCTGGTAATTATGGATGATTACTCCAGATTTGTATGGACTTTCTTTCTACATTCAAGGATGAGGTTGCTCAGAAGATTATTCACTATGTGTTGTATTTGAGAAGCAGTATTCCCTTCCAGTCAAGTGTATTAGGAGTGACAATGGAACTGAATTCAGAAATCATACCTTGATGACTTCTATCTTTCAAAGGGAATCAAAAGGCAGTTTAGCATCCCAAGGACTCCAGAACAAAATGGAGTAGTGGAGAGAAAGAACAGGACCCTAATTGAAGCTGCAAGGTCCATGTTGGCTGACTCTGGTTTGCCAATGACCTTTTGGGCTGAAGCTGTTAACACAGCTTGCTATGTGCAGAATAGAGTCTTAGTAAATCAGAGGTTGATGAAGACTCCATATGAAGTTCTCCATCACTTGGCTCCTCTAATTTCATTTTTCAAAGCATTTGGGTGTCCCTGTTTTCTTCTCAATACAAAGGATCAACTCCACAAATTTGATCCTAAGTGGATGCAGGGTATTTTGTTGGTTATTCATCTACTTGCAAGGCATACAGAGTCTTCAACTGCAGAACAAAGATAGTTGAAGAGACTTTGCATGTGAAGTTTAATGAATCTCCTTTGGACAAGATTCCACAAAACCTGTGGAGTTGTTAGATTTGGACATACTTCAATATGTTCCTTATCAACCTCCAGCTGTTGCAGATCCTGTGGATAAATCATCCTCTGCAGCATGTCTTCCACCTGGTGGTATTGATGATGATGATGATAATATCAATACTCACCTCTTCAAGTTTAGTGACCAACTGCCTGTGTCTGCTAAATTTGATGTTCCTGTAGCTTCAGCAGTTCCATCCACAACAAATGCTGATGAGATCTCTGTTTCCTCTACATCTTTTGAGTTACCATCTAATTCTTGGTTTTAAGAGTCTACATCAACATCTGCTGCTGCTGAAGGTTCTACAAACACTTGCACAGATCTCATTGTTTATCAAGAACTGAAGAATCACCCCATGTCTCAGATTATTGGTGATATCAATGCTGGTGTTTCAACAAGAAGTCAATTGTCTAACTTCTACTTCTATGCTCTCTTCATCAGTCAGCTAGAGCAAAGAACTACCATGTTGCTTTGAGAGACAATGGATGGGTTGAAGCTATGCAGCTTGAGCTACTTCAGTTCAAGAAACAGCAAGTGTGGGAACTGGTTCCTCTTCCCCCAGGTAAGTGTGCAATAGGCACTAATTGGGTGTTTAGGAATAAAACTGATGAAAATGGGCTTATTGTTAAGAACAAGGCTAGACTGGTTGTACAAGGGTTTTCACAAGAAGAAGGTATTGACTATGATGAAACCTTTGCCCCTGTAGCCAGACTAGAGGCAATCAGATTGTTTTTAGCCTATGCTGCATTCCACAATCTTAAAGTTTTCAAATGGATGTCAAAAGTGCATTTTTATATGGTAAAATAAAGGAAGAAGTTTATGTGTGTCAACCACCAGGCTTTGAGGATAATAAACATCCTGAATGGGTGTATAAACTTGATAAGGCTCTTTATGGTTGAAACAAGCTCCTAGAGCCTGGTATGAGACACTTTCTACTTTTCTTCTTAAGAATAATTTCACCAGAGGCTCCATTGATAAAACTTTGTTTATTAAGAAGGTGGATCAGCATAAGCTACTTGTTCAGATTTATGTTGATGATATCATTTTTGCATCCTCTGATCCCCAGTTGTGTGATGATTTTACAACATTAATGAAAAAGAGGTTTGAAATGAGTGCAATGGGAGAATTATAGTTCTTTCTAGGCTTGCAAATCAAACAAAAGGCTGATGGAACCTTCATTCATCAGTCAAAATATACAAAAGATCTTTTGAATAAGTTTGATTTACAAAACTGTAAGCCCTGTTCTACTCCCATGTGACACACCACACAACTGGATGCATATCAGAAAGGTAAAGCTGTTGATGAAACACTTTACAGATGTATGATTGGGTCCTTGATGTATTTAACAGCTTCTAGCCAGATATTATGTTTGCTACATGTGTTTGTGCTAGATTTCAGGCTGCTCCTAAAGAGTCTCATTTGATTGCAGTCAAGAGAATCTTTAGATATTTGCAAGGTACACAACTCTGGGTTTATGGTACTCCACTGGACACTCTTGCAAATTAGTTGCTTTTTTAGATAGTGACTATGCAGGGTGCAAGTTAACTAGAAAGTCAACTTCTGGTGGTTGTCAATTCCTAGGCAACTGTTTGATTTTCTTGGCAGAGTAAGAAACAAACATCTGTTGCTACATCAACTCTGCTGAGGCCGAGTACATTGCTGCTGCAAGTTGCACTTCTCAGGTACTCTGGCTTCAGAACCAACTTCTGGATTATGGCATTACAGAGACTAAGAATCCATTATTAATGGATAGTGCTTCAGCTCTGTGTATTGTCAAAAATCCAGTCCAGCACTCTAGGACCAACATATAGAGATCAGACATCACTTTATTCGGATTGTTTGAAAAAGGTCTGATTGATCCTAAGTTTGTGCCTAGTGCTGATGAGCTTGCAGATATTTTTACTAAGCCTTTGGATAGTTCTACTTTCCAAAACCTTGTGTTAAGGCTTGGTATGCTGCAGCTAGAATAAGTGACAACTACTGATGATTTCAGTAATAATTACTGGTGATCATTGGTACCATGTCACATATAAGTACTGATGAGTCCTTTCCACCTTCAGTAGTTTTTATAACTACTGACGGCTAAATGCCTCACAAGTACTGAAGTACTTTATCTGTTCCAAACTACTGATGTAGTTACAACTACTGATGTAGTTACAACTACTGAAATCAGTACAATCAGATAAGTACTGACGTCCTATGAAACACCTGAAAAGCAGATGCAAAGTCTGATGAAGAAGTGTTGATGACAGTATGAAACAGCTGAAAGGCTATGAATTGACGAAAACTACTGAAGAGAACTTTCTCTTCAGTTGTTTCTACAACTGCTGTTTCATTCTAAACAACTGAAGTAAAACCATGTCTTCAGTAGTTTTATAACTACTGATGACTAATACCAAGTCTTCAGTTGTTTACAACAACTGATGACAAAACCACTGTCTTCAGTAGTTTCACAACTACTGATGACAAACACCAAAGTCCTCAGTTGTTTCATCGTCTGAAGTCAAAACCATGGTCTTCAGTAGTTTTCTAACTACTGATGCCTAAAACCACGACTTCAGCTGTTTCAACGTCTGAAATGGTAATACCATGTCAACAGTCGTTTAAAACTACTGATGACTAACACCACATCCTTCAGTCGTTTTCTAACCGGTACCCTATAAGTATCCCTGACCTAATCCTTTAGAGCTTCATCTTCTTCAAACCTAACGTCATCTCTCCAAAACTTCTCTCTACTAAATGGCGTCCATGCAACTCAAACCGCGACACAACTGTGTAGCTTACCTCACCAAATCGCCATTCTGGGCTAAGTTCGATAATTCTATTGATCTTATGGTCCAGTCACCCTACAAAACGGCCTTCTTCTCAATCCAATCCTTCATGCCGAATCCCTTAACCAGTTTTGGATGAACGTCACCTTCACCACTGGGGAGAACAACACAGCGTCTCTCCGGTCGGTCGTCAACAACACGAAGTGGTCATCACTCCCGAAATACTTCGTCAAACTCTACACTGGATGATGCCACTCTCCTGCTGGATATCCAAAGGGCACAACTGATTTATCCTTTGCCCACCATGGATATCAAGGAAACCTTAGTGCCTCCACCATACTGAAGAAACATTTCCATGACGCTGAACGTCTAATCTTTCACATGGTAAATGTCTGTTTGGCTCCTAAGACTTCATCTTGGGATCAAATGTCTACAAGTGGCAGCAGGTAATGTATTCCATTCTTGAGCAACAACCTTTAAATTTTTCAGAAATAATATTTTCAGAGCTCAAGGATATGGCTCAAAAACAAACTGCTAATCGTGGATATTATATCTGTGGTTCATAATGGCCATAATTACAAACCAGCTTCAAGCTGAGGGACTTGTTGGCCTTGGAGTCCCTGCTATGGCTGTTTTGCCTGAAGTATACTCCCGGCACAACTCTGACCAATCACTCAAAATGGCTGCCAAGCTGCGCAAACCCACGCCGCTGGAACCCACAGCCACCACCTCCAAATCAAAAGTCCCCACCAAACCCACTACAAAGAAAACCTAAAAGGCTACTCAGGGAAATGAGTTCCTTAAGGATGCCCCTGCAACACAAACGCAGGCTATATCCACTGGTTATTACCCCCTAGTGGATATCAGACTCTTCCAGCCATAGCCGCTCAGATTCCTCTCAACAGGAGCCTGCAGCCACCACACAAGGGGTACCCACACATCAGGGATCTTCCTCACTTGAGGAGATTGCCATTGAAGAGCACCTTCCTCCCCAGGTGCAGCCTGCTTTACCCCATCTCTCCATGCAACCGCCCCCCATGTCCTACATTGCTTGTTGCACAAGTGCTGACTCAATTGCACTCCTAACCCCCTCCCCAGATACCAATTACTACTGGGAACACCTCTACCATTGCGGGGGAGGACCAAAGTGCAGCTGAGAACCCACAGCATAGGGGTTACAATATTCCTTCTCCTAGTGTAGCAATGGTGATTGGAACTTCTGGTGAGGCTGCCAATTCTCCTGCGTCAGCATATGATCAGGTTGTAGTTGGTACCATTACTAAGACCTTACCAGAGGCAACTGCTGATGACGGACATCGCCCTGAGGCAGGAAGTCCCCAGTTCCAAGACAAAGGGGCACATGCTACAACTGAGCTACACTCAGTGCATGTTCATCCTGATCCTATCAGGAGGTCAGGTGATTCAGTATCTACTGATGATGACCTGGGCTTCTTTTATGATGTAATCGCCCAAAACACCATCCTGGAGGAGGAGGTGAGCAGACTCAAAGAGCTGCTTGCCAAAACCTCT
Organism: Flaveria trinervia; assembly: GCA_025506515.1. Lineage (NCBI taxonomy): Eukaryota > Viridiplantae > Streptophyta > Magnoliopsida > Asterales > Asteraceae > Flaveria > Flaveria trinervia. The sequence continues at coordinate 52,533,594 of CM046447.1, forward strand.
AAGGAACAAAGACCATCTGCCTCCACCAACCCACAGATGGCACCTTCAGTTGAAGGTTCCCCAAACACTTCACCCTCTCACTTCACAGAGCCTCCAGCTTCTGCTTTTGGCACTATCTCTCGGGACAGAACCCCCCAGAGCATGGTTGCTGTATTCCAACAATCCTACCTCTCATCACTCCCATCATCAATGAAATTGTTACTAAAGCCATTGATGAGAGAATTTCCTCAACTCTACAACCACTGATTGATAATGTTGTGCTCAAGAAACTTTCTGACGTACAAACCCCTGTCTCCAATGCATCCAAAAAGGGGGAGAGTACTGCAGTGAAAGAAAAGAAGAGGAAAAGAACTGAGGATGAGAAGGCAAAAGAGAAAGCCCAAGAGTTGGAAAAAGAAAAGCAACAATAACTGATCACCTACAAAAGAAAGAAAAGTGTTGGTGATCAACCTACTGCTGAAGAAAAATCCTGAAGAGCTGGTAAAAGATGCAGATGACACACACAGCCGATCCATGGATAAAATCATTGAGCAACTCTTCAAGCAAGGTTTTGATACAGCCACATTAGATAGTGAGATCAGGAAGTTGGAAGTGGAGGAGATTCAAACCCGATGGGCTGGGTATGATGTACTGGAAAAAAGAAGAGATTGGAGATCATGATCCGTTTCATTGCCAAATACTTAGGAAGATCTTTGATGGAGATTCGTGCATGGACCAGAGACAGTATTCTGGCTATAGCCACCAGAATCTGTCTGTCTGAGCAATTCCATAAGGGGATTATCATTGAAGCCCTTGATGAGGCTGGGGCTGGAAAAAGGTTTGAAATGGCAAGACTTACAAAGGCCAAACTCACAACTAAAATGCTTGAACAACCTTCCCTTCCACCCACTCAAAAACAGCCTACCCCTCAAATCTCCAAACCAATCTCAAAGCCCAAATCCAAACTTCCTCAACCCACAAAACCAACTCCCTTACCATCTAAACCAACAGCCGATGATGCACCTAAGAAGAAGAAGAGAAGGGTGTGAGGCTAGAAGAAGAAGAAGAAGAAGAGGATGATGTGGAAGAAGATAGGCTGCCTCTGTCTGCAGTTCTAACATTGGCGAAAGCCAAACCTATGCCCATCACTCCCACCTACAAATGGATGCTGTGAGAGTAAAGATTGAAGAAGAGGAGCAGCAAAAGCTTCATGATGATGAAATGCTGAAAAGCATTGACAAAACTTATGCTGCTTCGTCATCAATTATTAGTATGAAGAAAGAAGCTCTGAGGTTGTACACTCTCGCCAACACATTTCAATATCAGAAGGAAAGGGTGAGAGTATGGCCTGATCCTAGGGTGGCTCACAGGATTGTAAAGAAAGACATTCCTTCGAGATACAAGGTCAAGTCAAGAGGATCGTAGATGAAGAGATCACAGTGGCCGTTGAAGTATCACCCTGGGAGATTGTCGAAGACTTCAAGAAGGCCTATGAGACTAAACAACCACCCCAAAAGATGTTAGAGAACAAAATTATTAAAAAGGGGTTAGTCTACAAGAGGCTTGAGAACTTCAAACAAAATGAGCTCAGTCTGTTACTTGAAGGGACTCATCCTGATGAGTTTGCATACAGACAGATTACGACAGTTGAGCTCAAAAATGGTAAACAGGCCAAGTACATCTCAGAGCTGTATGGGCGAGAAAGATTGTTTGATGGTGAAGCCAAGAACCTGACCATGGAAGAACAAATCATGTTTCTCAGGGCATACACCAGAGAATCCTATAAGCTTATACACGGGAAGTAGATCTCATGAATGGGATAACAACTCTGTGTCCAGTTCCTCAAAACAGAGTTCCCATTCATATCTTGCCAAACAAATATCTGAGATTTCTTCCCAGGCCGGAGCTTATATGGGTCATCTTCTCTACTGATCAAGAAGGAAAAAGACCAACCTTTTTGCCAACAATAAGTGAGAAAATAAATAAATTAGAGGTTTTGGCTGTATTGGTTCAGGGGGAGTTTGTTGGACCAAAAGAACCAATGAGCCAAGATCAGAAAACCTCTAAGTCCCACATGATATCACAACAACTGCTGAAGGCTTCATCGGCTGTTCGACAAGTGCTGAAAACTCCAACAGCTGAAGATCAAGTGCTGAAGACTTCAACAGCTGAAGAACTAAAGTGCTGAAGTTCAACAGCTGAAGAACACAAGTGCTGAAGCTGAACAGCTGAAGAACACAAGTGCTGAAGCTGAAGACCAAAGTACTGAAGTACAACAGCTGAAGATTTTACAAGTGCTGAAGATCAACAACTGATGTACAAAGTCTGAAGACAAAGACTGAAGACATCAGCTGATGATATCTACTGAAGTCATTAGCTAATGAAACGTCTGAAGTTCAAGTCTGAAGATCAAGTACTGAAGTTTCAGTAGTTTGTCACAACTGCTGAAGAGTACTTCTTCAGTAGTTGTGATATCAGTAGTTTTATGTTTTTACTTTCAGTAGTTTTGTAAAATGACTGAAGAGCTTGTTCTTCAGTCGCTGTAGTTTCAGTAGTTTTATGTTTTTCAGTAGTTATAACAACTGTTAACACTTAGCATTTTTGTAAGGAGATGTCAGATGTTTTGACATCTTCAGTAGTTGTGTTTCAGTTGTAAGAAATCTGTTAGATGTCACTATCAAGTGACATCAGCAGACGTCACATCTCTTATATAAGAGGTGTCGACCTAATTGTAAGTGTGACATTTCGTTACCACGAAAGCGAATATTGAATGAAATATATTTGCAGAATTCTCTCTCTATAACCGTCTTTGTTCTTCATTGAATATCGTTTCGTTCTTGTGAATCGGCTAATTCATTGTTAGAATTCCGCTGCTATACTCTCTAATCAATCAAACATAGATCACTGATCCTAACAACTAGGAATGTACCTAACATAATGTTGGGGTCAACCCTAGTCTCTTCTCTAGTTATAGTGAAGGCACTATTTTTCGCTTTCTACCTCTTCTTCTCTTTCTTGGCTCCCTTATTTTCCTTGAAACTCTTAGACCTTGGTTTCTTAAAGTCTCTACTCATATGCCCTTTCTCTCTATAGTTAAAGCATGTTGCCAACTCCAAACAATCCCGGGCCATATGCCCTTCTTTCCTAATATGAAAATCAGGTTTGATCCCCGTTTACATTCTCTAGAATAACTCCTTCCATATTTCTTAAACTTCACACAACACACTATCATCACCTGTTACCACCTTGCGATCGTCTGTCCTTGCCTTCTTACTACCAGATGGAAAATCACCACTGCCATACCATTTCCCATTCCCATTCTAGTGGTTGTTCCACTTCTTCTTTCCCTCTACCGCTACCACCACCTCTCACTCACCATATAACCTACCTACCAAATAAACCACCAACCTAAATGTATCTGGCTGGGTGACAATCATATGTCTATAGATATCCATTGGTAGACACTAGTTTTATCTCTTAATCTTTCGTGATATGGGTGTCACCTGCTCTAGCACCTGTCTTGCAATCTTATTGAACTTGATCGTGTACTGCTGGTATGTCATGGTTCTTGATTCTAGCTTTAGGAACTCCCTTTTAGTCCCTAATGTAGTGAGGACAAAATTTCTTAATCAACAACTTCTTTAGTTCCAACCACATCATCTTACTGGATGGCCTTGCTACCCTCAGCCTGGACAATATTATCCACCAGCATATGGTTAAATCCAAAAATAGTAGGTGGCAAACTTTACCTTATAATCCTCTCTTCACTCACTAATGTCAAGTGCAACCTCCGTCTCTCTCACCCATTGATATGCAACAGTAGCATCCCTGCTTCCATAAAATTCAGGGGCTTGCATATCTAGAATACCCCATAATTGCACTCCTTTAAAAAAAATTTCACTGCTTCCTCTTCCTCCTCATCACTTGAAACTACCGTCTCGATCTCGGGTTGTTCCTACTCCCTGTTACTAAGGTGAGTTTGTTGCAATTGTGTTTTAAATTTTAAAATGTTAAATATTAAGTATGATTACTCGTTTTATACATTTTATTATGTTGAATAAGTTAACTAGGAGTTGGTAGTGATTTTATAGGTAAAATAATCAAGTTGGAAGCTTACTTGGTGAAACAAGACATTGGATGGGACAAGAAAGAGAGATTCAAAGTGCACAAGAAAAGTTTTCACCGTAGTCTACAATAGCCACCATAGGCTATGCCAACTTTAATTTTTAAACAACAAATGTTTTTGTTATTTTTCACCCACTACTTTCCCCCTATTCGACCCGAGATGATCTTGGACAAATTTTAGGAGTTCCTAGAGCTTTGACTCATTATTCAACCTCATCCTAACAACATTCAATCATCCATTATGCAAATCAACAATGATTTTGAAGATCTTTCAAGAACGATGAGTGGCTAGTCTGCTCGTGATCTACTTCGGGTAATAGGTTTTATGTGACTAGATTTTCGTTTGTGTTTGACTTGTGTTACGATTAAACGTTATAACCCGTTTAGTTCTTTTATAAGATTAACTTGTGTTTTGATTATCTAAAAAATTGTTTTGGTTAACCTTTATCTAAATAATATATGATGTTGTATGAATCGTATGGTTGCAAAGTTTTGCTTGATAATTGAATTGGTATTCTGTATAAAGACTCATTAAGTCTTGATTACCGATATCACTTAATCATTGCACACATAGAATCCCTGTTAAGGAATTTACACCAAGTTTGACTAAACGAAAAACAAAGCTTAATCCCGCGATGGATTACTCTTTCTCATATTTTATTCTAAGTCACTTTTTATTATTTGCAATTTGTTTTTCTCATTGATTTTTTAATCATTTAAAAATCTAATTTTTACAGCCAAGAGGCACTAGTTTAAGTAATTTTATAATTTGATTAATAATTTTCTTATAAATCATTTCACAACACACTGACTACTAATTCTACGATGATCGACAATCCTACTTACCTTAACTAGTTTAAGGTGAATAAGAATAGACATTTAACATCTTATTGGATTACTACTTGGACATCAGTCATATACCACTTTCTTCGCCCCCTCCCCTTATAGAGCTCTTTTTCTCCCTATTCTCCTTTCTTTCATCTTCCCTCATGACCCTAATAACCTAAGTCACCATAGATGGAAAAATTGTCTACATGACTTGATGTACGTCGTCAACTGTAGCCTCCTTCATTGAGGCCTTCATATTGGCACTCCCACCCCCACCTTTATGATTATGAAGCTAGGGATCCTCAACAATCGTTTCAATAACCTTAGCTCTAATCCTAGTTACACGCGGCCCAACACCACATTCACCGCAACCTCAACCTCGAGAAGCTCTCAAAGACCTTCTACCAGCCCTCTCCTAATTACTATAAGATCCAAACACCAATATGATCATTCAAGGTAATAGCTTAAATTATGTCAAGTATACTAAATCCCTAGTTACAGTGGCCAGTTGTGATTAGCCACTTACTTTACTTTTCATTCCCTAAGCATTTCTTATATTGATTACCTTAGTTTCTAAATCTGCTTAAAGCATATAATTAACCAGGCACACGTACATAATTCCATTTCTGTTACCTTCATAAAACATTTCCTATAAACATGTAGCTACTCAAATTGAAATCCCTATCTCTTTTCCCGTTCTTAGTTTTGGTTTTGAAAGTAATTTTATCAAATTCTCTTAAACTTTGGATCTGATACTAATTGTAAGGCCTTGAACCTGGAAAAACTCACAATTCAACATTTATTGCATGAAACAATAATGACATAACATTTGCAGCGGAAAACATAACTTTAATAAAAATTTAATTGTATTAAGACATCATACATTTCTTTTGAACAATAAATATTGAATTAAAATAACATTTTTCCCAAAAATATGGATGTCAGGCTTGAACTATCCTAGTAGCTTCCGCATCCATGCTTGCACACCTGCCAACTATTATGCATAAAAAGTCAGCGATACTAAGTGAGTTCTAAGTGTAATACTAAAATACTTTAGTTTCACTAAGGCTAGTAATATTTTTCGTACGTGAGCATGCATAAATACATACTTCATAATATATTCATTACATTATTTTTAGTCATCGTTTCATTCATATATCCTATATCCATTATCTTTCACTTTAACGAATCAGTGTCATATGCCTGACCCTTAACATAAGTTATAAGACTGATCATAATGTTTTGTGACAAGGACTCTAGTTTTGTTCATAGTTGATCACAAGGATTAGACTCCTATTAGAATTCTCATGGGTCGTACAACCTCCCACAGCTGATCTAACAACACCTTAATGAGTTGTGAACCACCATATGCTTGCTTGCAAGACTTTCATTCATTAATTACATTCCACATCTTATTATCATTATCTTTTCCCTTAATTACATAATTCTTTACTTATAGTAATATATAGCATACCATCAAAAAGATATATAATAAAACTTTTTCATTTAAAAAAAGATTAATCATGGTAACATAACACATAACATAGCAATCCATGCGAAAACTAAATCCATGCAACAACATAACCTTCCGCGAGAGCTTTTATCTCACGCGAACACTAACATCTCACCCAAAAACTTGCCCATATTTAAATCCTTAGAGCCCAAGCTACCCTCTCACTTGAGAACCTTTGGGTTTCCCGCCTAAACCCAACATATCGCATCTAAACCTGAAATAATGTGCTCAACTTCATAAACAACATAATCATAAGCATAAAAAAGCAATGTAGTATGCATAATAGAGCCAAAGCATAAAAACTTGCATAAAAAGGGCCTATATTCTCACATTTGAAGATTCTAACTCAAAACTAACTTCCCTAAGATTTTTTTTGAATGAAAACTACACATTCATGAATTATATTCAACACTAATTCTTCCTTGATACGTAACACAAATCATTGCACGAATTACACATCTTAAACACCTCAATTTTTTTGCTTTGTCTCTATACTTCACATCTCTCTCTACTAGCAGTAGTTCTTGCGCGTGGATGTGGACATACATTACTCTTATTTACTTATAGGATCCCCATAATTCTTTTCTGGGTTCTTATGCGAGAAGCCTCTATTACACGACAACTTCTCCTTCTTTTGTTTCCTTGAAATTTTGGGGCGTTACATAATGGTGGAGATTCCTGGCTTGTCGGGCATGAGGACCAAGATCGACATAAAGTTGGTTATGTACTATGATCCGTTGATTGATTTGGGGTTTACCTAGTGATTGCATGTCAGTTTGACGGTTTGCGCTCTGGTTGGTGTTGTGATCATAGTAATGCTGGTTTCATGGTGTTGATGATGAGGATGAAAAACTCATTTGAGACTTGCTTTTGGTTTCATGTTCATCATTGGTTTTATGGTTCTCTTTCTATTCTTCATTGGTATATTGTTTTGTTGTTGCTATTGATGTTGAAAAGATGGGCTATAGCTTATATAAGACTAACATATATCACAACACTATATATGTTGTTGGACATATGATTTTGTTTTGTATATCGTTGTTTTCGTGTTCAAATCTGGTAAAATCCGGGGGATATGATGACATAACTATAGTGTGTTCGGTTGATTTGGCATGATTATCATTTACTGTTAGTAGCCACAACCGAATGGCCATTCTAAGCTTGACTATAATGGTGAGTTGTTTTAATATATTAATCATGCGCGCAACGCTTGCATCTAACTGGTTCACGTGAAAAATTGAAGACAAAGAACTGAAACTTGATTTTTCTTTTTGACCATGCAAAAATATCTATTATATATATTACTAATTATGAATTTATTTACGCATTATGGGTTGTACCTAAGCTTTAATAAGTTGTACCCATTTTTGGTTTTTTATGTATTTTAATTTTTATTAGTTTTAACCACAATACTTGTACATCTTTTATAACTTAAACACTATATTTTTTTACTTTTAACTTTAATTCTCTGTATTTTTTTCATCTTTTGCAAATTTGTTGTCTCATGTTTTGGTTTAAAGCATTACAAGTTAACGCGTTGCAACGTCCGCACATGGTTCAAAGTGTTTGCACCTTTTTTTCTTGTTTAACGGCCCCATCACAATACAATGGTATTATATTGACATAGTTAATGTTTATTAATGTTTTATGTTTCAGAAGAGGGTTTTAACATTTTTATGTCAACTTTTCATTTGATTTTATTTTTTGTGTTTTGTTTTTTATACGAGTTTTTCTGATATTGTTAGCCGCTGATGCTGATATGATGATGCCACTTGATATGATTTTTCGCTGCCCATTACAACACAATGGACTTAATACTAGCTTTTTATTAGTTACTATATTGTAATTAATCACTTTAATTTAACTATGGAATTAGGGCGATCAATAGTACATAATCCTTCTACATTTGATAGGATAATTTTAATATTTTGTCGGTGATATATGCAATACAATTTAATGAGTTTTAATGAGATTCACGTAATATTTCCTAATTTATGGGAAACATTACGCATTAATGTATACATGAATTCCCTAGCGGATGCAATATAGTAAAAAGGTTAATATGTCCATCGTCCCTAAATACATGGTATTTTTGTGAAAACCAATTAATTAGGTATCGGAATAAACAGAATGAATCTCGATGGTTCATTATTTAATTCATATGGGAAAATGTCACAGAATAGTAACCAAGTTTTAAAAGTGTTCTAATTTAGTCACTCATGTATATTTTTCTCAAATTGGACGTCCAAACGATCAAATCGAGTCATTACCAAATTTTATTATGACAAGAAAGTAATAATGGAAAAGACATGGGAGTTAGATTTTTTAATATATAAAATTATAAAATAAAAAAACATGTTAATTATGAAAAAAATAAAAAAAAAGTGACTAAAATTTACGTCAACGTTCTATATCAGCGTCAAAAGATAAAAAAAATATTTACTAACTGAATCCAAAAGTATAACATGCTAAAAAATATGTTATGACTTTTAATTTGTATAAAATATATAAATGAGTGATCTGATTGGAACACTTTTAAAACTTGAGTTACTTAATTGGAACACTTTTAAAACTTGAGTTATTTAATTGGAACACTTTTGAAAGTTGGTTATTATTTTATAAAGTTACCCCAATTCACATACATAACAACTTTAATAGGATTAAAAACATGGTTAGCAATTAGAATCATTTATCATTCCACCACAACTTTGCTTTACCGTTTATATATTACGATCTGCGAATGAACTCTACTACTAAAATTATGCATCCAACCTAGTATAATAGTATGCTCAACACCCATGATTTTAAATGGACATTAAAAACCAAAGAATTCAGGATGTCACGCATGTAAATGAGTGAATTTTATGGGCAAGGATGTTTATGCCAATTTAATTACACGTGAGGTTGGTAGTATAAATCATACGTTAAACCATGCGATAGGTAAAACACACGTTGTACTAATGGAGAGTACTTACAGAATCAAACTCATTACGATAGGGAAATTAAGGTATACAGTTAGAATGGGTTTGGTCACAAACAATTCAAAATAAAAGTTCACATGAAATATTGTAATGAATTAAATTGTATGAAGAATTTTTTTGAGAAAATGATATCATGAAAAAAAGTTATGAACCTTTTAAAGAAAAGGAAGAAAATAATATGTGATTTGAATTAGATAAAAATACGTGGTTGTGATTGGTTTTTCAAGTTCTCACAAAAAATATGGTTCTTATATGAACTCTCCCATATATATATATATATATATATATATATATATATATATATATATTATATATATATATATATATATATATATATATACATATGTATATATACATATATATATGTATATACATATGTATATATATATATGTATATATATATGTATATATATATATGTATATATATATGTATATATATATATGTATATATATATATGTATATATATATATATGTATATTATATATATATATATGTATATATATATATGTATATATATATATATATATATATATTATATATATATATATGTATATATATATATATATATATGTATGTATATATATACATATATTATATATGTATGTATATATATACATATATATATATATGTATGTATATATATATATATATATATATATATATATATATATATACTATATATATATATATATATATATATATATTGACTGAGGTTGAGTAAGAGTGAGATTCTTACTGTGAGTCGAATATGGTAATCAAGTCAGCGATTGAATGGCAGAAACAAACAATCAAACAACATTCAATGCAAGAAAATAACTCATAAATGTTTTGGTATTGTATATATGGAAGTTGATAAATTACAGAGAATATTTACAACAAAAATTCTCTATCTATCAGTCATCACTTCAAGTACGAGGTTATCTATTCTATTTATAGGCAGACAAGATGCCTTTTACAAAATAACCAAACTACCCCTGAACTATTATATCAGAACTAGTCTAAGTCTTCATCCGCATCTTTGCTTGGTCATCCGCATTGACAAATGCGGATGAGTTAACTTGATCGGCATTTCTTCACTTCATCATCTGCATTAGTATGGTGGTCATCCGCATTGGTTAATGCGGATGAACAAATACTTATGCACATTTGTTCAGTCATCCGCATTTGTCTAATGCGGATGAGCAAAGTCTTGTCAGCATTAACTTTTAGTCTTCCGCATTTGTGAATGCTGAAGAGCAAATACTTGTCCGTATTTGCATTATGTCTTCCACATTGATAAATGCGGAAGACAACACTTGTTCTTTTTCTTAGCAGAATTTCATCCGCATTTCTTCTTGGACTTAAGGAATTCCAGCAGAGCAATCATCAAATCACCCATTGAGTTGGCATGTATGATCCTTTCAGGGTGCAACAATACTACCCCTAAGGATTATACAGCCTAGTTTTCTTCGATGTTTGGGAGGTGATTGATGTTGTGATGATTCTGCTGGGTCTTCTGGTGGTGTAAAAGGTGTTTCTTGACTTGGATCTGATATTGCCTTGATCATGTTAACAAAATCTTAAGCATCTGACATTTTATCCTTGCTCAGTACATGAATCTTCATTCTGCTCATATTCTGAATGGCTTCAAGTGGTAGTTTTTTTAGTGAGATTGGTTCCCAAATAGAAACTGTTGATAGCCCATCCCTGTGAATCAAAAGAGAACCATCTACATCAACTTCAAGTTTGACAATGTTGCCCAACTGTAAAGGTGTCTTTTTTTTTTTCCTTTTCTCCCACTTTGCACTAATCTGATCATAAGCCATCTTTAATATTTTGATACACTTTAGAAAGAAATGTAGATCTTCTTGACCCAATTTGTTTGATATCTCTCTGAAGTGCCTTGTGTATATGTATTGAATGTATGATTGATCCAGTAGTCTCACTTCATAGCCATTAAACAATCTGATTTTAGCACCTTCTTTGCCTCCCCACTTCCTCTTAATCACCAATTCATTGGTCTTCTCATCATAATAAACATTTGAGATTGGTGTTGAGGAATATGTACCAGCCACCATTTTTCTTTTCAATGATTTAGTAGGTTTCACTCTAAGTTCTGGAAACACTACTTCTTCAGCTGGTTTTGTTTGTTTCATATCCAGAGGGTTCTTGAAAGTTTTGTCTTTTATCATACATGTTGCTTTTAATAAATTGAAGTTGTTGGTTCTCTTGAACATTTTAATTATACCTTCAAATTCATATCCTCTAAACATGGCATTATGGTTGATCAGCTCCAGATTAGCCAGTTCTTTTAGGTCATGAATCTTAAGTGCATTTACCAGAGTAGAGTACTCTATAAAAAATTACACTAAAACAGAGATCCATTTAACATAAACATGTTCCATGAACTATCATACTTCCAAGCAACAATTTTCTGGTCTATTTTGCCTCTTGGAGTGGATACACCTCTGATCATCTTAGCAGTGGTCAACCCTTCCTGAAGTTTCAGTTGGGAGGGTTCAGCAAACCACTCTGGATATTTATGAATAAAAGGTGCCACATAGTCTTGATCTTTATGAGTAAGATTCATGTCTTATGCAGATACTCTTGATCTTGGCTTTTGATTGAGCACTTCTTCTTCTAACTTCTTTAACTTTTCTTTCTTTTCATTTATCAACCTAAGTGTTGCAGCTTTTAGTGAGTTAGTCTTCATGTTTGCCGTTTTTCTTTTGGTGAAGCCTTGATTGATGAGGTAATCCTTCATTTCCTTATCTGACATACTATAAGGATCAGGATATAGTGATTCATGAGTTGGGGATGATTTCTTCATTGAAGATAGTTACAATGGTCTTTCATACCCAGTTGGTTTCTTCATGGAAGACTCTTTATGCACTGGAACATCTTTGGTGATTGCTTTTTCATATTCTGTTTCAACATTTGGATCTAGCAGCTTTTTCACTTTTTCTTCCTCTTCCTTCATTCTTTCATAGGTCATCCTAAATACTTCATCTGGATCATACTCTTGATTAATCAAAAACATTGCTTTGATCATTAAGTCATCAGTTTGGGCTTTCGACACCATTTCTTCCACTGCTTGTTCTATTTTCATAAGATTGTCCATATGAACATCCTTTTTAGCATCATATATACCAGCTATCTCTCCTTCTTCTAGATCAATGATAACAACTTGTTTCTTTAATTGAGCTTCAGCCTGCTCATGTTCTTCTCGAAATTTAGCGATTGCTGCCAGCCTTCTTGGGTCATCTTTATGTTCTCAACACTTTCTTCTTCAATCACTGGTCTTTTACCCTTAGCTTTTCAGCAAGATATTTTCTCTTTCTTGAATATGTTTGAAGTTGTGGACTTGAAGTTTCAGACTTTTCAATCACTTCAGACATTTTCTTAGGTGTGGTTTGTTCTTGAATATTCACTTCTATTTCCTTCTTCTCTTTTTCTTTTCCTTTTCTGTTTCTTTTTCTTTTTCTGTTTCCTTTTCACACATTTTCCTTATCTTTTCTTTTTGTTCTTCAATCAGTGACACAGCAGGGACAATTTGCATGCTCAACTCTTTCTTCAATGGAACTGGAGATTTGGGGATGAATACAATAGGGTCAGAATCAGTCCTTTGATTGTTCACAAATTCCCAAAAAATCATCATCTACACTGATTTCTTCAGATGTAAAGCTATCTAAAGCACTGAAAAGTTCCTCAAATTCAGCTTTCTCAATGTGTACAGCATCAGTTTTTCCAGAGTAAATCACCATCTCTAGACTTTGTTCCTCATGCTTTGTTTGACTTGTATCTTCTTCTTGTTAGAGACAGACTGGTGCTCATCATTATCAACCTTTTCTTGTTCTTCATTATCATCCTTTTCTTGTTTATCTTTCCTTTCATCAGCCACTGCACTTCTTTGAATCTCAATTATCATCTCAAGTTCAGAGATCCTTTTGTTTTTGCTATGAATTTCTTTCAAGATTAGAGATGATTCCAGCTTGTTCTTCTATAATGTTCTCTTGTTCTTCCATTGCTATGGTTTGAATGGCAAGATGTCAACATGTACACTCACTTTTTCTCTTGAATGATTAAGTGCAGCTTTTAAAGTTTCCATTTCATTCTTTTTCTCCTTCTTTTCAGCTTCATGTTTTTCTTTAAGCTTTTTCAACTCCTGCTCCTTTTCAAGAATTCTATCATCAATGATTCTAGCCCTTCTGTTTAAAATCCTTTCCATCCTTTCCACCTTTTGTAAGAGCTCATCTATAAGTTTATCTTTTTCATCAGGCCTGTTTTCATTTGATTCAGCAAAGCTTTCTGAGGGAGCAGTCTCAGAAGTTGTTCTTTGTGCAGGCATTTTAGTATGATGATCCTCCTCATCAGAAGATGATTTGGATGCTTTAAAAACACTAGTTGATCCTCCAACTTCAGCAGGGTAATCATGGGTAAGCAAAGGTTGGTATGGTGATGTTGGTGATTGATGAGATGGTAATATTGGAGATTGATGAGGTGGTGATATTAGAGAGTGATGATGAGGTGATATTGGTAATGGTTGTGGTGTTGGTTGTGGTGTGGTTGTGGTGTTGGTTGTGGTGTTGGTTGAGGTGTTGGTTGTGCTGTTGGTTGTGGTGATGGTTGTGGTGTTGGTTGTGGTGTTGGTTATGGTTTTGGTTGAGGTGTTGGTTGTGGTGTTGGTTGTGGTGTTGGTTGTGGTGTTGGTTGAGGTGTTGGTTGTGGTGTTGGTTGTGGTGTTGGTTGTGGTGTTGGTTGTGGTGTGGTTGTGGTGTTGGTTAAGGTGTTGGTTATGGTGTTGGTTGTGGTGTTGGTTGTAGTGTTGGTTGTGGTGTTGGTTGTGGTGTTGGTTGTGGCGTTGGTTGTGGTGTTGGTTGTGGTGTTGGTTATGGTGTTGGATGTGTAGTAGCTTGTTCTTGTGCTTGAACTTCTTGATTTATTTGCTGAATCATCCATGGAAGAAGAGGTGAGTGATCCCCACTGTAAAAGTTTCTTGGATCCTCTTCTTAATGTATTTGTAGGATCTTGCATTATAGTGAGGAATATCAAGCACTGGTCCCTCATTAGCAATGTCAGGGAATGATTCATTGATCAGGCATTGAAGGAATCTTGGATACATCAAGAACTTGTATCTTCTCCCATCTTGAATGTTTGATATCAAGCCATTGAAAACATAGGCAGACATATTGATTGGCATGTTAGTGCAGAGAGCACAGATTGCTGAGGATGTGATGACTGGAATGTCATTCCATCCTGTCTTTCTCTTGGACAGAGAGTGCTGAAACATATGAATGAAAAATCTCCAAGGTAGATCAACCAATCCTTTAACAATTTGTTTTGCTTCATATCCTCATTCATAACCAATTTCAGCAAAAAAATGTGGTTATTTCTTCATCATCTAGCTCCAGGGATGCATTAGCATCATCACCGAATTATAAGCATCTTCTAACAGAATCTTCAGTGATGCTCAGAGTGTTATCATTGTTGATTCTCCCTGTTAATGTTCTAACACCATCAGCTTCAATTACTTTAGCTGAGTTCCAGAAGGACATGATGAGATTCTCATAGATGGTGGGTCTCACAGTGATAGCATAGGCTACCCTTGTGGTAGATAAGAATCTGATCATATCTCTAAGCCCTCCAGCTTCAGGCACATCAGGGTTTAAATAACCGCTAACATTATGGAGCTTGATCCATGAAAGATTTTCCATGTAATCTGCACAGGAGACATGTGTGTTAGTTTTAGTGAAAACTCATGAGTGTCATTTATCAGTTTGACATTAAATGGTCACAAATGAACTTTTGACATTATTGTGTCATTGTTTTCATAGCAAATGGTGAGTTTGTTATTCAACAATCACAGTTCTATGTTTGAACCACTAATGAGATGTTCTTTCATTGATTTGTTACACATTTTTCATTTTTTCATCATGCTTTGTTCTTACAACAAACATGAATGTCAAGATTTTCATGATGAGAAGAATTTATGTTGGTTTGCATGCTTATTGAAGTCGAAAAGGTGTATTATGTTACATCAATAAGACATGTTTTTCTGTTCTTCATTATCAGTTGGGTTATTGTTTGATTTAGGTTTAACAGTCTGAAACTTAGGTCTTGATTAAAATTTTTATGGAAATTTCACCTTGTTTCCGATACAAATGTGGTTTCAGAATCGATAACAAGAGCAGATTGAGTAGAATCACATGAAAATCTTTGGTTGTTTATGATGAAGATGGTAAAGTCTCACTATAAAGTCTCACTATAAAGTCTCTCAAATTTGAAAAGTATTAAATGACCCGTTTAAGTTCCTTTAAATAGTCAAATAATGCATTTTGAAAGATTTTACAAGTTTAAAAGCAAATGCGGTCACCACTGTAACAAATGCGGAAGGGTAAATTTTTTTTACTTTTGGTAACCCGCATTTGTTAACTGTAGCAAATACGGAAGACAAACTTTTGACTTTGACTATCCGCATTTGGCTATTGTTGTAAATGCGGAAGTTTTGTTACTTTTGATTTATTCTAACCGCATGTGTGTACTGTTGCAAATGCGGAAGTTAAAATTTGAAAACATTGACTATCCGCATTTGTACTGTAGTAAATGCGGAAGAATAACTTGTGATTTTGTTCATCAGCATTGACACACTGTAGCAAATGCGGTAGTGTTGTGACTTGTTTCATCCTATCCGTATTTGTACACTGTGGCAAATGCGATAGAACAAACTCAATCAGCATTTGTTTGACTGCACCAAATGCGGTTGACATCACTTGGTTAGCATTGCACTGTAGCATATGCGAGAGAGAGAGATGTTCATGAGCATTTGACTACTGTTGCAAATGCGGTAGAGTAAAATCCACATTTTACTTATCACACTAATGTGGTAGAGTAAAATCATTGTCCGCATTAGTTGCACTTGAAAGTATACTGTTACCCGCATTAGTTACATGTGTGACATCCGTCACCTTATGGTCCGTCAAACGATATAAATAAGCATAGGATTATTTTAATTATTCTTCCTTTTCTTCATGAACTCCTGCTTTAAAAAATCATGTCTGCTTTATTTTCCCTTGTACCTGTACTTCCTCCGAGAACATGTGCTAAGCATAAACCTTTTATAAATTTCATCACCATTACCACCAAATATATCATTTTTAATTTCAACCATTGTCATTAATAAAACCATTTTAGACTATCAAATACCATTAAACATGCTTTTAACCTTAATATAAGGAACATTTTAAGATCGTAATCTACCGAAACAAATTTTGGGGAACTCGAGGGTTAAGTGCAGGGACTAAACTTGCAATTTTGCAAACTTGGGCTGGGTATATAAGCCCATACTCCAGCCCTTAATCTCATTTCATCTTCATCTTCTTCATCCTCTTCACCTTCTTCTTCATATCTTCTTCCTTCTAGCACTAAATCCAACCCGTTTGGTCTTGTTCTTGTCATCTAGACTCCATCTATGGCCTAGTCTACTCTATTCTAGTAGGTAGACGACCTTGGTTATCCCTTTCCTTGCTTATTCATGGCTGTCCAAACTAAGGTTTCGGGTGTTCGGGTTCAACTCGAACACATGAGATCGTGTGGGTGCGTGTGAGGTCTTTCTGCTTGTGTTTCATGTTTGTGTATGTTTGTAGAGTGTTTCTGGAAGTCCTGGTTGTGTAAAACCCGTGCTCAGAGCAGCCAAAGGCTACTCTGCACTTCTGCAGTCGCAAACCTGCAGTTCAGGCGACTGGGTCTGTCATGCGACTGAGCCGTGCGACTGGGTGAGTCGTGCGACTGAGTCATGCGATTGTGTCTTTCGGGCGACTGAATCGTGCGACTAGGGATGTCATGCGACTGAGTTGTGCGATCGAATGAGTGTGTGTGCGATTGAGTCAGGTGACCGACTGAATGTATGCGATTGTGCGTGTTTCGCACGACTGGAGTCCAATCGCACGTCTGATGATGATAAGGTAACATGAGTAAAAGTATCATTGCTTAACCACAAAGATTAAAGTCAACACTATCAACATGAACATACTATTTCAATTGAAAACAACCTAACATTTTATGATTATCGACAATCCAATTGGAACTCCAAAAACTTAACAAGTGCTGTCTTTCATAACCACGAGATCATTTCACGGATGTCATAAGCAATGACGACTACTCGTAGTACTTGGATCTACATAAGATCTGATACGTGTGTCCGCTTGTGTGTGTGTGCTACCCACGACCGAACCGATACAACCCGAACCGACCAAACATTACTATACGCTTTATATACGTCATTAATGCTTAACAATAATTGTCAATAGGTGTTTGACCGATCATTGCATTCAACTGTTGGGAATCTTGGTCAATCATACTTACCACTTAACATGTGAGTTTCGTGGCCCCTTTTAAGCTTATACTACTTTACAAACATTTACAAACATGGGGGAAAAGTATGCTCGCTCGTTTTCTATGCTGTACAATATACATACAATTTACATACTTGGAATCAACGTGCTACTGCTTTGTGGGTACTTATCTGATACATGCTTGAGTCTACTTTGTGGTTCTTTCTTACAACCATTTAATTCCAGTGTGGAACCGACGGTTAGGTATTGGTAGTACTACTGGGTTGACACCCCCACCCTCGTGTTGGTATACTAGTTAGTACCAAAAAAAGCCAGGAACGGGCCTTAGGTGAATATATTCCGACAAGATTCTTTGTGTACGTCATTAGGTTTGGTTGTAAAGCTCTTGTCATGTGATTTTGCTTACTTATAACTGTATGCACGGTATTCCGCAACAACTTTATACGGCATCAATTACTTATTTACTTTACACCTGCGAACTCACCAACAATTTTATTGACCATTTTGAGCATATCTTTTCAGGTGATCATGTTAGCTGAGGTTCTAGGTGTGTTGCCTTAGTGGAGACCCTAGGATGCATTTTCAGGCCAAACTTGTCATTTTGAAAACAATTGATGTATTTATTTCAAACAACATTATACTTTGTAACTTGTTCCGGGTTGTGGGAATTGCATACAATGTTATCGTCTATGTATTATGATTTATGTATCATGTTTATGCTTATGGCTATGTTGTCGTGAATACTGACTAAACACGACACAAGTCCCCTTGTTGTCGGGTGTTGTCATGACACGCTCGTCATCATTATTATTATTGCATCTCTATCGCTTACCATGTGTTATGACGATTCTCGTCTCGTCGCATCCCCGTGTTTCCGCTCTTAGCGGGGGTGTGACAGACTGGTATCAGAGCCATTGGTTATAGAGAATTAGGCAATACACTTGACCTAGACTATAACCTAGGAACCTTCATGTAGATTTGCATGCCAGGGTTGTGTGCATTTGGTATCTCATACGTGTTCCTCATTACTTGTTCGATTAACTATCTGTTTCGTGATCATTTCACCCCGTGAGAGAGCCCTTGTGCTCCCTCTTTACGGAATGTTTATATTGGATCTTTTGTTTCCCTCTGCGCACCGACTTGCTTTATCAATCCGGGTATTGAACCCAAAGAGATCTTCATAGATCATCCTATTGCGTTTGACCTTAAGCACTGGGATTTACCCCGAGGAGGTTATGTCTGAGACCTCGAGAGAGGAGGAAATAGGCAACCTCCGCTAGACTAAACTTGATTTCATGCATGGACATGCCATCATTATGATGGACTACTGTTTGGACATTACTTATACATGGTGTGAGAAATTTACGATTTGTATGCGATGTGTGACAACCATAAGTGTGGTCTTAACCCGGAAAGTTAGACCTTAATGTGACATGGATAATGTGTCCTGCAATGGTTAAAACTTATGCATTTGCTATTCTTATGATTAGAACATGCCGCCTCAAAGAGTTACCCGCAGCAACAGTGGCGGAAGTGAAGCCCCGAGAGGCAGAGGCAGAGGTAGAGGTAGAGCACCGAGAACAAGTGATGGTCCTACCAATGTCACTCTAGGAGCGGGAAACGCTGATATGGCAGCCTTAATCGCTCAACAGCTGGCCGCACTACTTCCGACTATCGTGGCCCAAGTGAGCAATGCTCTTCAAAATTCTCACCCCCACAGGGATGGTGGCCATGATAACGAGGATAATGGGAACCCGACTGGGAACGAAAGCAATCAGGAGACCGGAAATGGTGGTACGGCCGGTAATGAAACTGGAATTGTGAATGTTAGACGGGGATGTTCATACAAGGAATTTGTGGCTTGTAAACCACGAGAGTTTGATGGCAAGGGTGGAGCCATAGCTCTGACCAGATGGCTTGAAAAGATGGAGGCCGTGATTGACATCAGCGAATGCCTCGACAGTCAAAGGATTAAGTACGCCACTTGCTCACTACAGGGCAAGGCACTAATGTGGTGGAACCCTCAGATTCAGGCTAGGGGAAGAGAATCGGCGATGCAAATGTCGTGGGATGAGTTCAAGGCCCTAATCACTGAGGAGTACTGTCCTCTCAATGAGATGCAAAAACTTAAGCATGAGTTCTGGAATCATGCCATGGTGGGGGCTGGGCACGCAGCTTACACCGATCGTTTTCACGAGCTAACAAGGTTGGTTCCACATCTAGTCACCCCGGAATCAAAAAGGATAGAGAGGTACATTTGGGGACTTGCGCCTCAAATCCGGGCAATGGTTACCGCTGCTGCTCCTCCTACTATTCAGAGCGCGATTCTGAAGGCGGGCGCTCTAACTGATGAGATGGTGAGAACAGGGGTATTGGGCAGGGGAGCAGAGAAAAGGAAAGAAGTTGGGGAAACGAGCTGGTCGAGTGCCGGGAAATTCAAGAAAAAGGCCAAGACAACCAGAAATTTTGTGGCCGTGACCCAGGGCAGGCGAGAATATGTGGGTCCGCACCCCTGATGCGATAGGTGCAACTTTCATCATCCCCCAGCTATGTCGTGCCGGGTGTGGGCTAACTATAGACGCCCGGGACATTTAGCAAGAGACTGCAGAACAACACCGAATATGGTCGCATCGGTCAACGCGGTTAACCCCGCCGGAAATGCCAGGGGCTGTTATGAGTGTGGAAGCCCTGATCACTACCGGAACATGTGCCCCAAAATGAATCGGGCATCGGGCCAACAAGGCAACAACCAGCATCAGACTATGGCTATAGCTGGAAATCAAGGCCCCACAAACCAGGGGAACGCGGCCCGGGGACGCGCTTTTGTCATTGGAGCCAATGAAGCCCGTCAGGACCCAAATGTTGTCACGTGTACGCACTTACTCAATAATCACTTTGCATCTGTATTATTTGACACTGGAGCAGACAATAGCTTTATATAATCTGAATTTGTGTAATTGCTCGATTTGAGTCCTAGTAGGCTAGAAACTAGCTACTCTGTAGAAATGGCCAATGGTAGGGTTGTTCAGGCCAACGGAATTATTAGAAAGTGCTCGATAATATTAGAGAACCAAACCTTCGGTATAGACTTGATACCCTTTGAGCTAGGAAGTTTCGATGTGATTGTGGGAATGGATTGGTTGTCGAAACCCGGGGCTGAGATTGTCTGTCGAGACAAGGTAGTGGGAATCCCTATGTCAGACGGGGGAGTACTCAGAATTCAAGGAGAAAGATCGGGGAGAAAATAAAGCTCATTTCCTGCATGAAAGCACGCCGGAGTTTACAAAAACAGTGCTACTCTTTTCTGGCCCACGTGGTGGAAAAGAAACAAGAGGAGCAGAAATTGGCAGATATCCCTGTAGTGCGGGATTACCCAGATGTATTTCCTGATGACTTGCCTGGTTTGCCTCCTCCACGACAGGTGGAATTTCGTATTGAGTTGGTTCCTGGAGCTACACCGGTAGCAAAGACACCGTATCGGTTGGCACCGTCTGAAATGCAAGAGTTATCTAGCCAGTTACAGGAACTACTGGAGAAGGGTTTTATTCGACCGAGTCACTCGCCTTGGGGAGCACCGGTGTTATTTGTCAAGAAGAAGGATGGGTCATTCCGTATGTGCATCGACTACCGTGAGTTGAACAAACTAACTGTGAAGAATCGGTATCCTCTCCCCAGGATCGACGACCTGTTTGATCAGTTGCAAGGAGCTTTGTATTTTTCCAAGATCGACCTTCGATCTGGATATCACCAACTAAGGGTTTTCGAGGAGGACGTACCGAAGACAGCGTTTAGAACTCGTTATGGGCACTATGAGTTCTTGGTCATGCCGTTCGGATTGACTAACGCACCAGCTGTGTTCATGGACCTGATGAATCGGTGTGCAAACCTTACTTGGATAAGTTTGTGATCGTATTCATTGACGACATACTTATCTACTCTCGATCGAAAGAGGATCATGAAGAACACCTTCGGGCAATACTGGAACTGTTAAGAGAAGAGAAACTTTTCGCCAAGTTCCCGAATTTTGAATTCTGGCTGCGAGAGGTGAAGTTTTTGGGTCATGTGGTTAACAAGGACGGGATTCATGTAGATCCCGACAAGATCGAAGCGGTAAAGAAAGGGATACACCCTAGACACCTTCAGAGATACGGCAGTTCTTAGGATTAGCCGGATACTATCGTCATTTCATTGCGAACTTTTCAAAGATCGCTCAACCGTTGACGTTGCTAACTCAGAAAGACAAGAAGTTTGATTGGGGAGATGCGCAAGAACAGGCGTTCCAACGCTGAAAGATAAGTTGTGCAATGCACCGATATTGTCCCTCCCAGACGGAACTGATGATTTTGTGGTGTACTGTGATGCTTCGCATCAAGGGTTGGGATGTGTACTAATGCAGAAAGATAAGGTGATTGCCTACGCTACGTGACAACTTAAGATGCACGAGAAGAACTACATGACTCATGATCTTGAGTTGGGCGCTGTAGTATTCGCACTTAAAATATGGAGGCATTACCTGTATGGAACCAAATGCATCATATACACAGATCATAAAAGCCTTCAACATATTCTGGATCAGAAGGAACTCAATATGCGACAACGACGCTGGGTAGAGCTTCTTAGTGACTACGATTGTGAAATTCGGTATCATCCGGGGAAACCTAATGTGGTGGCTGATGCTCTAAGCCGCAAAGAACGCGTGAAACCACTACGTGCTCGAGCTTTGGGATTGACCATTCAAACAAATTTGAAAGCTCAGATCCAAATTGCACAAAATGAGGCGTTGAAAGAAGAAAACCTTGCGGGAGAAGAATTCTGAGGGTTGGATAAACAACTGATGTGCAAGGACGATGGCGTACAGTACTTCGTGGACCGTATATAGGTACCCAAGTGGGGAGGTATGCGTACCTTGGTCATGGATGAAGCACATAAGACGCGATATTCTATTCATCCTGGCGCAGACAAGATGTACCACGATCTGAAAGATCTGTACTGGTGGCCAGGCCTAAAGAAAGACATTGCCACGTACGTCAGCAGATGCTTGACATGCTCGAAAGTTAAAGCTGAACATCAGAAACCATCGGGACTGTTACAGCAACCTGAGATTCCCGAATGGAAATGGGAGAACATAGCCATGGACTTCATTACCAAACTCCCTCGAGCGAGCAACGGGCATGACTTGATATGGGTCGTAGTGGATCGAATGACGAAATCGGCACAATTCTTGCCAATCCAAGAAGACTACAAAATGGACAAGTTGGTGAGATTGTACATAAAAGAGGTCGTGACAAGACACGGAGTGCCGGTGTCAATCATATCCGACCGTGAAGGCCGATTCACTTCACGATTTTGGCAAACACTACAGAAAGCGATGGGCACTCGATTAGACATGAGTACCGCCTATCACCCTCAAACAGATGGCCAAAGTGAACGAACCATACAAACGTTAGAAGACATGCTGAGAGCGTGTGTAATCGACTTTGGTGGTAGTTGGGATACTCATTTGCCATTGATTGAGTTCTCTTACAATAGCAGCTACCACACCAGCATTGGGTGTGCTCCGTTCAAAGCGTTGTACGGAAGGAAGTGTAGATCACCCGTTTGTTGGGCTGAGATTGGTGAAAGTCAGTTAACAGGCCCAGAGATCATCCAGGAAACAACCAACAAGATCTTCCAAATCAAAGATAGGCTGAAAGCTGCTAGAGATCGCCAAAAGAGCTACGCCGACAATCGTCGAAAGCCTCTAGAATTCAACGTTGGGGACCAAGTTTTACTCAAAGTCTTTCCTTGGAAAGGAGTTGTTTGGTTTGGAAAGAAAGGGAAGTTAGCCCCAAGATACGTTGGACCATTCGTGATTACAAAAAGAATTGGTCCAGTGGCTTACCGATTAAGGTTACCACAAGAACTCAGCGGTGTGCATGATACTTTCCATGTGTCGAACCTCAAGAAGTGTTTGGCTGACGAATCACTTCACATACCCATTGAGGATATTAAAATCAATGAAAAGCTTCAATTTATTGAGGAACCCATTGAGGTCATGGATCGTAAGGTCAAACAGTTGAAGCGCAGTAGAATACCAATTGTTCACGTAAGGTGGAATTCAAACGAGGGCCAGAGTTTACATGGGAACGGGAAGATCAAATGAAACTCAAATACCCACACCTATTCGTGGATGACACTCTTGGACCTAACTCCAGCTGAATTTCGGGACGAAATTCTCTCAACTGGGGGATACTGAGACATCCGTCACCTTAAGGTCCGTCGAACGACACGAATAAGCATAGAATTATTTTAATTATTCTTCCTCTTCTTCATGAACTCCTGCTTTAAGGAATCATGTCTGCTTTATTTTCCCTTGTGCCTGTACTTCCTCCGAGAACGTGTGCTAAGCATAAACCTTTTATAAATTTCATCACCATTACCACCAAATATATCATTTTTAATTTCAACCATTGTCATTAATAAAACCATTTTAGACTATCAAATACCATTAAACACGCTTTTAACCTTAATATAACGAACATTTTAAGATCGTAATCAACCGAAACAAATTTTGGGGAACTTGAGGGTTAAGTGCAGGGACTAAACTCGCCATTTTGCAAACTTGGGCTGGGTATATAAGCCCATACTCCAGCCCTTAATCTCATTTCATCTTCATCTTCTTCATCCTCTTCACCTTCTTCTTCACATCTTCTTCATTCTTGCACCAAATCCAACCCGCTTGGTCTTCTTCTTGTCGTCTAGACTCCATCTATGGCCTAGTCTACTCTATTCTAGCAAGTAGACGACCTTGGTTGTCCCTTTTCTTGCTTATTCACGGCTGTCCAAACTAGGGTTTCGGGTGTTCGGGTTCAACTCAAACACATGAGGTCGTGTGGTGCGTGTGAGGTCTTTCTGCTGTGTGTTTCATGTTTTTGTATGTTTGTAGAGTGTTTCTGGAAGTCCTTGTTGTGTAAAACCCATGCTCGGAGCAGCCGAAGGCTGCTCTGCACTTTTACAGTCGCGAACCTGCAGTTCAGGCGACTGGGTCTGTCATGCGACTGAGCCGTGCGACTGGGTGAGTCGTGCAACTGAGTCATGCAATTGTGTCTTTTAGGCAACTGAATCGTGCGACTAGGGATGTCATGCGACTGAGTTGTGCGATTGAATGAGTGTGTGTGCGATTGAGTCAGGTGACTGACTAAATGTATGCGATTGTGCGTGTTTCGCACGACTGGAGTCCAATCGCACGAATGAAGGTTCAATCGCACGAAAGTAGCTAATTCGCACAATTGAGGGTTGATTCGTGCGCATGGAGGTTGGGTCATGCGAATGTGTGTTGTGTGGTACGACTGAATGCCAGTCATGCGAATGAAGACTCAATCGTACGAATGAAGCTGATTCGTACGATTGAAGGTTGATTCGTACGAATGGAGCGTTGAGTCGAGCGTCTGGTCCTGTTGTGTGACTGATGATGTTGAGTGTGAATTTCCCCTTGAACGTCTGATGATGATAAGGTAACATCAGTAAAAGTGTCATTGCTTGACCACAAAGATTAAAGTCAACGCTATCAACATGCACATACTATTTCAATTGAAAACAACCTAACATTTTACGATTATCGACAATCCAATTGGAACTCCAAATACTTAACAAGTGCTATCTTTCATAACCACGAGATCATTTCACGGATGTCATAAGCAATGAAGACTACTCGTAGTACTTGGATCTACATAAGATCTACATAACATCTTCATTCATGTGTTCATCAAATGTAGGAGGAATCAATGGATAATTATCTCTTCTTTCTACAGTTGACGAAGTATCACTTGAATGTATATTACCTGCATCAGACAAGTGAAATTGGTCAAATGATTTTGTAAACGTGTCAATATCAAACAACCAGTCAGGACCATTTGTAGATTTGGGAAATGAATGTTCCTTGAATTGAACATTTGTAGATTCATCAATAATGTTCAATCTAGGATTGAACACTCTATAAGCCTTTGAAACAGAAGAATAACCTATAAAGAATCCTTCATCAGACTTGGATGAAAATTTTCACAAATAGTCTCGGGTGTTTAATATTGAGACAGGACAACCAAATGATTTGAGGAATTCAATAAATGGTTTCCTATGAAAGAGCAGTTCATAAGGTGTCATGTTACTTTCTTTAACAATCAGAGTTCGATTTTGTACAAAGCACGATGTGTTAACTGCTTCTGCCCAGAAGGTAATTGGCAGTTTAGCATCGGCTAGCATTGTTCTTGCTGCTTCGATCAGTGTTCTATTTCTCCTTTCAGCTACCCCATTTTGATGAGGAGTTCTAGCTGCACTTAATTGATGAGCAATGCCTTTGGTTGTACAAAAAGAAGTCATACTTTCATTTTTGAACTCAGTACCATTATCACTTCTTATTATTTTGACCTTAAGATCAAGTTGATTTTCAATTTTAGTGATAAAATCTTGTATGATTTGGGATGTCTTATTTTTATGAAGTAGGAAGAACACCCATGTGAATCGTGAAAAGTCATCAATGATCACTAAACAATACTGTTTCTTTCCTATACTCATTACATGAGTTGGTCCAAATAGATCCATATGAAGTAGCTTCAATGGAGTATTGTTAGTGTTCACAAGCTTGGTTTTGTAAGACGATTTGTGTTGTTTTCCTTTGAGGCACGCTGAACATTGATCAATAAAATTAAATTCTTTTTGAGGAAGACCAATGACATGGTTTCCTTTGACCAACTTGTTCATATTTTTAAAGTTTGTGTGCCCTAAACGTCTATGCTAAAGCTTTGACTCATCAAATGATGCTTTAGACAAAAGACATGTTTCTTCTTTAGGTGATGCAAATCACAGGTTTAAGACATATGTATTATTCTTCCTTAGTGTCTTTAAGACAACCCATTCTTCAGAGATCTAAAATCCAGGTTTCAAGATGTAGCAATAAGTGTCTGTAAAGTGAGTGGAGTATTTCTTGTCACAGATCTGAGACACGCTTAGCATATTGAAATTCAGCTGTTCATAGTAGTTCACTCTGTCAAAGCTCAGCATCCCGTTTGTCACAGATCCTTCTCCTGTAATTCTACCACCTTTTGAATCTCCACCAAATGCCACAGTAGCTCCTTGTATGTGCTTGAAGTCATGAAGGAGGGAACGATCTCCAGTCATGTGTCGGGAGCATCCACTGTCTACGTATCATAGGCTAATAGACCTGTGTGGATGAACTTGCAAGCAAAAAGAACTAATTAGAATAAGTACCCAAACCATGATGGTCTTGTGTTTCCCGTTCCTATTCACGATGGTGACCTCCTAGTATTTCCCTTTAAATTGTGGTTTAGATGGAGGTGTCCTGGGAGATTTTTGGTCATGAATGGGTTGAGTCATCTCATCAACATCTACTGAGGATTCAGATGAGTAATGAAATCGTTGGTCTCTATTTCTTTGTAGAAATTTAGCCCGTTTTTCATTATCAAAAGTAGGTTTTTGTTTTGGAAGGACAAGTTTGTGTTTCATTGTGATATGATTTCTTTGACCCTTCCTCAATTCCTTCAAATTATTCCTGTCATTTGTTGATCTAGGTGTCCTAGATTGAGTATTGTGAAAATGAGGTCTGACAGAATGCATCACAGTGAATGTTTTTCAGATGGGCTTGTGTTGGGGAATTCTCAAACCCTTCTGATTGAAGTAACAATCAGACGTATTGTGATTATTCATGTCACAAATTGAACAATACTTGTTGAAGTAGTAGTTTTTAGTGGAGTGGTTGTTCATATCACAAATAGAGCAATATTGATTAAAGAAGCATTTATTTGTCTTGTGCTTGAACATTTCACAAATGTCACAATACATTTGTTTGTTTCTTGAATCAGTTTTTTCCTTGTGTGACTCAACTGATATTTTCTTTTGATGAGTCACTTTCTTTTCTTTAGGTGATGAAACAGAATCAACCCTTTTAGTAGTTTGCTTAACAACACTACCTTTGTTTAATTGTTTGGGCTGTTTCTATTTCTTCAACCTATTTCTTACTTCTTCCTCAAGCTGTTCAACATGTTCCTTGTTGCAGATATTAAACCCAACTCCCTACCTTAATCTTGAAGACTGAGGGTTTGATGATGTTTTATGTGTTCAACTCAGTGTTACAATTTGTTTCTTTTGCAGTGACACCTTTTCTGATTTGCTTGAATTTTTTGGAGATATAATCTCATTATCAGAACTACTCTCAGTAGTGGGTTTCACTGTCTTCACATATTTCTTTTTACCTTGTAAAAAAGACGGTATGAATTTTATAAAAGGGACAATTGCTTTTATAGGGCTTGATGGTTTCATGACACTCACTGTCTTGTCTGAACACTCTTTGATTTTGACTGGCTGACCTAACTTGATTTTATCCTCATTTGTTTCAATATAAACATCAGGTTTGTTTTGAGGATTGGTCACCAGTTTAACTACAATTTAGGTTCCATAGTTTTAGTTTTAATTGCTTTAGTGAGTGAGACAGATTCAGGCATGACAGTGTAGTTGTCATTGTATGGTGAAGGAGATGAATTATACCCAATCCCTGACATGTCCTTTGGATCCTTTTGAGAATCAAGCATCTCTTGCAGCTTGACTGAAGACATTTGAAACTTTTCAAGTTTCACTTCAGTCATAGATTGTTGAGCCTTAGATTGAGCTAACTTTTCAGTAAGTAGCTCATTCTCAGCTGCAAGAGTGTACTTCTCACCATGCAGTTTTTCTAAGTCAGAGATGAGAGATTTAATTTTGATTTCAAAGTTTTTTATTTCTCTCTTCATCATCTCTGACTTTACCTTTTCTGCTTTGATTTTATCAGCCAATTTATGATTATGCTCCCTATAACCTTGTAATTCTTTAATGCAATTTTCACTACAAAGGTTAGATTTTACCTTAGTAGGCATTGGAGATGGTCCATCGTTGATGTGAGCCATAAGAGCATGATTTTGAAATTGAGGCTTGACTTCCTCTACATACACACTCCAGTCACATACCCCATCTTGCTTTATCACGAGAGCACTGGCAGAAGACTGATTGCTTCCATGAGCTTGATTTGTCGGTTAGGGTGGATTCTGGTATGATTGGTGTTGATGATACTGCTGCTATTGGTTGTTGGAGTGAAAGCTTGAGTTAGGCTTTGAGGACGACTGGCCTTGAGAGTTCCTTTGATAGTTGTTTCTCTTGGGGGCATTGCACTCTCTTGAGAAGTGGCCAGCCTTGCCATAGTTGAAGCATTTCACCTTGGATTTATCACATCCAAGTTTTGTGTTTTCATTTAGGCTCAGCTTTCTTCCTTTTCTGAAGAATTTCTTGGCTCTCATTGCAATCATGGCCATTTGCCATTGTAGATCCATTTCTTCCACATCATCTAGATCCATTTGCTCCAGATCTTCTTGAATTAGATGAGCAGAAGTGAGTCTTCCTCCCAAGTAGGCTTCAAAGCTTGCAACAAAGGCATTGTAAGTTGCCTTTTGTTCTTCTAATCTTGAGTCTTCATGAATGGTTTAAGGAGCAGCAGTGACTCTAGAAGTTTGAGGAGCAGCAGTGACTCTAGGTGTTTGAGATGAGGTTGAAGGATGATTGATTGGTGGAGTTGCAATGAACCCAGTGTTGTTAATTTGATCTCTTGATGAGATAAAATCATCTTCCTCAGTGATGAAGGCATTTTCCACAGAATGAGATTCTGATGGAAATTTGTAAGCCTCAATCACTCTTGGTCCACCAAGATTTCTGCTTCTTTCATCAAGTTCTAAAGCTTCAATTTTGGCTATCATGATGTCTAAAGTGGTACCCTCAAGATCAAGAGTATTTTCTAGCATGGTTATATTATGTTTCCAGCTTTCAGGGAGACTGTGAAGCATCTTTTATTTAATTCTTTAATATTATAAGTGACTCCCATGATTTCCAAGTCATTTACTAACTATACAAATCTGTGCAGTTGTTTAGATATTGATTCTCCCTTCGTGTGGTGGAATGTTTCATACTAACAAGCTTGTCCTTGTTGATTTCAGCCACCTCACTGCTTCCTTCACACATGATTTTGAGTGCATCCCATACAGCTTTTGCAGTTCCATACTTCTTCAATCTTTTCAGCACATCCTTCTTGAGTGCTTGAGTCAGAATTGAGTAGGCTTTGAGGTCTATCTTGATTTTCATGTAGTCTTCTTCATCTAAGGTCAGATCTTCAATGGGTATTCTAGCAGTTCTGTATATTGCAGCTTGATCTGCAGACAGAGTAACAGGGATGTGTGGCCCCTTGCATATTGAGATCCATAAATCAGGATCTACACCTGTGATGTAATTCCTAAACCTGATTTTCCACTGTTTAAACTCATATTTATGTTTAAGCATAGGAGGTTTAGGTGTATGACCAAGTTCTGAGTAGCTGTTAGAATCCATTTTAACTAAGTGTTTAACTGGTATAATATAGATTTAGATGATTTTTAGGATTGATTAGTCCAGCTAGTCCAAATAGTTCAAACGGATTTCAGAACCAGATCTATGATTGTATTGAGTTTCTGTTGTTTACTAAGTAGAGAAGATGATATACTCTACTAGGAACTCGATTACCAAATCAATCGAATTCTATTAAGTTCTTGCGCAGATCTGAAAGAGAATCGAGAGCCAAAGCTCTGATACCAATTGACTGGGGTTGAGTAAGAGTGAGATTCTTACTGTGAATCGAATATGGTAATCAAGTCAGTGATTGAATGGCGGAAACAAACAATCTAAGAATATTCAATGCAAGAAAATAACTCATAAATGCTTTGATATTATATATATGGAAGTTGATAAATTACAAAGAATAATGACAACAAAAATTCTCTCTCTATCAGCCGTAACCTCAAATACGAGGTTATCTATTCTATTTATAGGCAGACAAGATGTCTTTTACAAAATGACTAAACTACCCCTGAACTATTACATCAGAACTAGTCTAAGTCTTCATCCGCATCTTTGCTTGTTCACCCACATTGACAAATGCGGATGAGTCAACTTGATCAACATTTCTTCACTTGATCACCGCATTAGTATGTTGGTCATCCGCATTGATAATGAGGATGAACAAATACTTATGCAAGTTTGTTCGGTCATCCGCATTTGTCTAATGCGGATGAGCAAAGTCTTGTCCGCATTAACTTTTAGTCTTCTGCATTTATATATATTATATATATATATATATATATATATATATATATATATATATATATATATATATATATATATAGATATATAGATACATATATATAAACAAAGTTTTTTTTAATTTTTGATGCAGTATTGGTTACAACATTAGTATTAACATGTTTTGGATAGTGTCACTCAATTATAACGACATGTATAACAATTAATATTTTGCATTTGATTTTACACACCCTCAATCAATGATTTAATTTTGCAATTATAATGTAGCGACAAGTCTATTATAAAAACATGTCTAAAACTATTTGTACTTCTTTTACAAACACGAACGTACACAACCTTTTTATCATGCTGCTAAATTTACAATACTATCGTCTAGAGTAAGTTACACAAAAGTACCTTAATCTTTGTAACTAATTTCCTTTTTCGACCTTTAAATTTACTAATTATGTTGGACGTCCTTTACGCGTATTATTTATTTCATCATTTGTCTTTTAGTCTAATAGTCTTTAGTTTGCATCGTTAAGTTAGCTAATATAATTATCACAAGGGGTAGACTTGCATCATATCATATGATATAATAAAATTTATCTAGCATTTCAATTTTAACAAATAATATATATTTCTATAATCACTTTTTGTGAATAGTTATATAAAAAAAGAGATGTTTGTATCATATTAAAAATATATCAAGGGTAAACAAAATGCATACTATTTAGAATGCTGGTTAAATGAAGTGATGTTTTTCACAATCATATGAGATAATAAATTTTATAGGACTAGCACTTAAATTTTAACAAAAGCATCTAGACGACTTTATAGTGGCTTTCATTTTAATTTTTATGTATTAAGTTTATTATTGACACTTAAAGTATACAATACAATAGATTTTTATAAAACAAACTTCAATAAAAGTGATGATGAAAATATATTGAATTTGTTTAATGTTTTACTTGTCAATCTTAATGTATACTAATCATATTTTCCTAGCTGACTTCACGTAGCTTGCGTTCTAGTTTATATATATTTTTATATAATTTTTATTTTTTAAATCATGTGAAGGAGCAAAATTTTTATGGCACTAATTTTAAAAATGATGATGATAAAAATATATGCAAAATTTGTTTGAAGTTTTACTTATCTTTTCTCAAGGTTTTACTTAATAACATGTGATCTAACCTAACAATATAAACTACCGACATTATAGTAAAGAACCAAAGTGTAACACTCGGTTATTTATCTATTTTGAAGCCGACAAAAGAAGAAAAGAAATAAAGTCCTAAGTCGAGGTAATCGAGGCTACTACTGACAAACTTGAAAACATCAAGCCCTTCATGAAGGCAGCCAAAGATAGACAGAAGTCGTATGCCGATAAACGACGCAGACCGATTGAGTTCCAGGTGGGTGACCGGGTTATGTTGAAGGTCTCACCTTGGAAGGGCATTATCCGATTCACAAGGCGGGGCAAGTTGAGCCCGAGGTACATAGGCCCTTTTCGAATCATTGCTCGAGTAGGAGAGGTGGCCTATAGATTGGAGTTACCAAATGAGCTAAGTGGAATTCACCCGACATTCCACGTATCTCATCTAAGGAAGTGCTTGGCGGATGAAGACATGATTGTTCCACTGGAGAATATCGAAGTAGACGAAAGGCTCAATTATGTGGAGCAACCAGTGGCAATCATCGATAGAAAAGAGAAGAGGCTGAGAAATAAAGTGGTTCCCCTGGTGCGTGTAAAGTGGAAGCACAGGAAGGGATCCGAGTCAACGTAGGAGACTGGGGAAGAAATGAGACAGCATTATCCACGTTTGTTCGAGGAATAACAGGTTTCGGGGACGAAACCTATTTAACGGGGGTGGACTTCTAACACCCAGTTATTTATGTGTTTTGAAGCCGATAAAAGAAGAAAATAAATAAAGTCCTAAGTCGAGGGACCAAACTCGCCAACGAAAGAAAGACGGGCGAGTGGGGGTATATAAAGGGAGAGGGCAGCCCTTACCCTCTCCCGACACCCACATTTTAAGCCATCAAAGAGGGGAAGAGAGAAAGAAGAGAAAAAGGGAGAAAATGTTGGTTCAGGTAGATTCACATGGGCAAAATCATTGTGTAGCAAGTCAAATCGAAGCTATACTTCTCGGTGTCGTTTGTGTGAGTTCTAGGACCCCACTTTTATTTGTTTTCAAACGATTTTGGGGCTGGAAAGCATAGAAAACCCGTTTTGTATGTGTATGTGTTTGACCCATTTGCGTGTGTTCCGTATGATGCGTTTAGTGTTTGTTTCCGGGCTTGTGTGCACTTGAATGATGTTGTGGTATGCATCCCTAAGGTTTAGGATGGTCGATTTGGGCTAGGCGACCGACTGGACACCGGATGGAGGACATACGGCCGAATATTGTGCAATTGAGGTCGTTCGCCCGATTGAGGGTCCATTCGTACGATTGAAGGGCCAGTCGCATGAAGGTCATGCGATTGAAGGTCCAGTCACATAAGTGCTTATTCGCATTAGTCCCATTAGCAAGAGGTCCATCTGTATTAGTCCATTCACATGATTGGGTGTTTTTTCGCATGAGTGTTCATCCGCATCGGTTCATTCGCATGATGTTCAGTCGCATGGAGGCCATGCCACTGAAGGGTGTCCATACGCCCGAATAGGGCTGTTGCACCCGAAGGAAAGTGTAGTTGACTTCTGACTTTCGGGGGGAAAGTGCAGATGTAAGTTTGGATGTAAAGGTTCCCATAAGAGCATGTAAGATGACGATTGAGGCCTTAGAGAGCATGTTGGGCATGATAATGATGATGTTGCATGTTTATGCATAATGTATGTTATGTATGTATGATGTTGCCTTGTATGATGATGATGACTGTGTATGATATGTTCCTTATTATGGTGTATGTTTATCTTTCTTGTGGCTTTACGTGTCATGTTAATGAATGAATGAAGCATTATGTAACATAAAGTGAAAGATAATGAAAGAGGAACATGAAGTAAGAATGCATGCATTAATGAATGATGAATGTAATGAAAGGCTTGCAAGTACATATATAAGGTGAGCAACCCTATTATTGCAATAGACTCGGGCAGCGTGCAATCGTTGAGATTGCCTATGAGGTGAGCAACCCTATGGTTGCAACAGACTTGGATTGCGTGCTATCATGAAGTTGCCATGAGGTGAGCAACCCTGTCATTGCAAGAGACTCGGATAGCGTGCTATTGTTGAGATTGGCAATGAGGTGAGCAACCCCATGGTTGCAACAGACTCGGATAGCATGCAATCGTTGGGATTGCTAATGAGGTGAGCGAACCTGTTGTCGCACAGACTCGAGAGAACGAACGTATAGAATGAACGAAAGTTAATGAATGTAATGGAAGATAATAATTATATTATCAATGTGTATGTATATTGCATGGTCACAAATGAATGTAAAGCGCAGTATGATTTGAAAGAAAGTAAAGAACGGTTTTAACGATGGAAAAGTATGTTTTATAATAAAACTAGAACACACTCAGCAACGCTGACTTTTATGTGTTTCCAGTTGGCAGGTAAGGATTGCTGAGGATGGCACGGGCGGCTACTCAACTCTTTTGGGATGGCATTCTTTTTATTAATGTTTTTGCATTGTAATGCGAACAAACTACGTCTTGTAATGAATGTTGTATTAACTTGCAAAAGCATTTACATGGAAATGAAAGATTATTTTAGATGTTCTGCTGCGATGTTTATGAAATACGAATGTAAATATATGTTTTATGTGCGATGAGAATACAACTGTAAGCGTCCTGGGAACGGGGCTTACAAGTTGGTATCAAAGCCAAAGTTTAAGTGAAATGGGTAAATTTTCAAAATAAACCTTAACTTAAACTGAAAATGGGATGGAAAGGGAATGGGATGCCAATCTGAGTAGCTGTGTGCCATCAGGTATTTTCGTAAAGTTAACCGGTATTATGTGTGCATGGTATGTGGTTATGTGTTGTATGTAGATTTAAATACTGATGTAGTCAGGATAGGTAATGCTTGGGGTATGAAGAGTAAAGGAAGTGGCTAATCACAACTGGCCACTGTAATTAGGGACTTACTATACTTGACATAAACTGAGCTGTTCCCTTGAATGACCGTGTTGGTGTTTGAATCTTTCAGTGTGTGTGTGATGGCTGGTGGTAGATCTTCAAAAGCATCATGGGGTGGAGGTCACGGTGTTGAACCGTGACCCAAGAGAGGGAGACCCAGAGTTGAGAAGGTGGTTCATGAGAACTAGGCCCTCATCTTGAGGGTGGTGACGAGAGCGCCAATCTAAGAGCCTCAGTAAAGGAGGCTTTGGTGGAAGAAGTTCATCAGGTCATGTAAACGATCCTACCGTCTGTGGTGACGGAAGTGATCAAGGCAGTAAGAGAAGGGGAAAGAAAGGAGAGGAATAGGTCCTCAGAGGACGAGAGCAAACGGAGCCTGAAACGGTTCTCTCAGATGATGAAGAAGAGGAGGAAGAAGAAGAGCCGTGCAGGAGGCGGCACGAGGCTGTAACTACGTGACGTTTCTGAGATGCAAGCCCCCAACATTTGATGGAAATGGCACTGTTGCTGCTGCTCACCGGTGGGTGAGGGAAATGGAGGCTGTTCTTGATATCAGTGAGTGTCGTGAAGATCAAAAGGTGAAGTTCACTACCCACTCTTTTGTGGATTCGGCTTTGTGCTAGTATGACAACATTGTCCAAGCTGAGGGTAGCAGGGCCATTGGGAGAATGAGATGGCCTGAACTGAAGAAGTTGGTGATTGAGGAGTTCTGTCCTCACCGGGAGATGGATAAGGTAGAGAGAGTTCCTGCAGCTGGAGGCGGGAACGATGACACACCAACAGTACACCACAAAGTTCAACGAGATGGCACGTCTGGTGCCGGATCAGGTGACACCTCTGTCTCGAAAAATCAAGAGGTATATCAGGGTTTGTCAGTGGATATTCGCAGGCACATGATCACTGCCCGGCCGAGCACGTTTAGGTCAGCGGTGGATTTGGCATGGAGACTGTATGATGAGAGGATGGTGGTGGTTACTGAAGGTGGCAAGAAGGGAGGTGGTGATCGAAACTAGCAGGGGAAGAGGTTTGGCCTGGGTAATGCCTCAACGGGTAACAAGAAGGCACAAGTGGATAACCGCCATGTGGTCTCATCAGGTGCTAGTATAAAGAAGTGTGGTAGGTGTGGGAGAGAACGTAGCGGGGAATGTAGGCTGGGTTTGAATGTGTGCTTCAAATGTGGGAAGTCGGGGCATATAGCCAAGGACTGTCGTGCGGTCCGATGCTTTAACTATGGTGAAGAGGGTCACATGAGTAGGGATTGCAAGAAACCAAGGGCCGAGGGTTCCGGGGCAAAGAAGCCGGGAGGTGAAGGACCGAGGGCGAGCGCTAGGGCATTCACCATGACATAGGAGGAAGCTAGGACGAACCCTGACGTTGTGTCCGGTACGTTTCTAGTGAACCAAACTTTAGCTTCTGTGTTATTTGATCGGGTGCTAGTAAAAGTTTTATTTCTGTGCTTTCTGTGCTAAGTGCCTGTTAGTTGTAGACGTGTGATTGTAACATCTCGTTTTTTTTGTTTGTTAACTAAAAGTTAATTTTGTTAGTTCTTGTAAGGGCCATTTATGCTATTTATGAAACTCGGTGGGCTATTTATGTATGATTTTCTTATTTAATTTAAAGTTATAAATATTATATGATAATAATGTTAATATTAATAAAAGTATAAATATTATTATGTAAAAATAATAATATAATAATAATTATAATAAAACAATAATAATAAAATAATAATATAATAATAATAATAATAATGATAATAAAAAATAATAATAATAAGTTATCAAAGTTAACAAAGTTAAAACTTAATTAAGTTCAAGGGGGTTAAATAGTTATTCTTTAAAACTTTAAATGCAAGTTTTGAGCATAATTTAATAAGAACAAAACTGCAGGGACCAATTGTGTAAATACAATTAAAACCCCAAACCACCCGCCCCCTTTACCCCGATTTCCGGCCGCCGGCCGGCGGAACTCCGACACGGTGCCGGCGAGGTTCCAAACTCCGTAAAAATCATCCGTTTTATTCCAAATTATACCAATCGCTTCGTGAACACAATTCGAACCTCGTTATGAACTTTAAGGCGTTTATCAGTCGGTTACAAACTCCATTCGAAGATGTAACCGAAGCACGTTAAGATCCATAACCGTTTGAGCATTAAACTCCAATCATAACCCAATTAACTGAACCAAAACGAGCGTTTATCTGATTCTAATCGATTGAAATCATCAATTTCACCTGAAATAAACAAAAACATCTCATTCGATCTCTCGGTTGATCACGAGCTGCAACATACTCGAACGCTATCTTCCGAACATCAAGATTTGAATCGATAAGGGGCTTTGGATCTAGCTTGACATACGAAGAGCTATACACAAGGTTAATTGTGTTATCATCAACGTTTACATCGTTTCTCATCTCCCTTTGACCGCGACTTGTGCATCGTTGGGTTCACCTTCAATTCGAACTTGTTCGGGTAAATTACATACATGAATATGCTCGTTTTAGCATGGGGAACAAAAGCCCCATGGTTAATTCGATCAACAACCTCGAATTGACAATCAATTTGGATCGATCGGGTTCTAGGGTTCTTAAGGATTTGGGGGTGTTGTTTAGTTATGCTTTTTATTAATTTAAACGCGAACACTATCGCGGCTGGATGCCTTGGTTCACTGGTTATGTTACTCCACTCACACACATGAGGTCCCGGGTTCGAACCCGGGCACCATCATGTTATTTTTTTAAGGGTTTTAACCCTTAATTAAATTATAAAAACGTTTTAATATATATAAAATTATTTTATAAACTTTAAATATTTTCAAAAAGCCACCATATATTTTCTGTATATTTTTTTAGTCTAAGTAATTATTATTATATTTTTTTTTTCATGAATATAAATGGATTACAAATAATAACTAAAAAATTATTATTGTTCCAAAATGTTTCTTTTAATATCGTTTAATAGTACATAATTCTTTTTGCTATAAAAATCTATTCAAATTTTATAAAACTTTCAAAATGTTATAATTATTTCTTTTTCACATAATTAGTATAAAACATAAATATATATTTTTAGAAAATATAAATGATTTTTCATTTGTTAAATAAATTATTTAACAACCTCAAACCCACTTAACCTAGTATCATTAATTAGTTAAATCATTACGTTTAAGTTTAAATCTTGTAATATATATATTAGGGGCCTTGTGACGATACACCTTGGAGCGACGCTTGTTAATATTATTATTAAACCGCCATTATATATTTATTGACAAGTGAGTTTTCTTGCCCCTTTTTACTTTATTTCACACTATTTTGGGAAACATGATAACTTATACATGATACACTTATACACGTTTGAAACTTGTAATCACGTGCAATTCAACTTATTATTCTGTCATGGTTATTTGTTTATTGTAAGTGTTTATATGAGATACATAGTTTGATTACAATCATTACTATTGCTAGCCTGGCAACGTCTTAGATCTTTGGGCCTGACAAGCCTATTTGGTGCTAAAGTCGATGTATTGCCGACTCCTAGGAGCCGTATGCTTGTGCACTAGGAACCAAATACACTTAGCCAATCTTTTATACTTGTAATCAAGTCGAGGTTTGGTTGTAACGATATGTGTTCTATAACCTTACTTGCTTATGACCGATGACATGAATTGCTACTTGTAACTTTATCATATATGTATAAAAAAACCTGGAAACTCACCAACTTTTCATAGTTGACCCTTTTATTTTATCATGTTTCAGGAAATCCCCAGTTTAAGGGACTTTTGAAGCTTGGAAATAAAACTAGGACTTGGACCTAGTTAAATGAATAAATGTTATGCTACGTTTTGTTTTATCTGGGATTATTTCATGTTTTGTGGCTTATGTTTGTATTGACTTTTGAAACTTATAATTTTAATATTTACACTTAAATATAGCGTTATGTGGCTGTGAACAATCTTAACCCTCACATCTCGACGATTCCGCCGTCAAGGTTGGGGTGTGACAGATTGGTATCAGAGCCCATAACTATAGGGATTTAGGTTATTAGTAATGGTGACCTAGACTATAGCTTATGCATGAACCTCATAGGGTAATATTTATATTCTTGGAAATATATATTGTTACATGCTACATAATGCTATACTTATGTGCAACTTGATGCCTTAGCATAGGTTGCCTTGTAATTGTCTAAACTTTGTTACTTGTCTCCCTAAACTTAACTTTGACTCATTGACTCTCCCCGACAAATGAAACTTCTTAATCTTATTCTCGTCAACACGTGGAATCGTATACTTATGCATAAGAATTAAATCTTTAGACTTATGTCTAATCTATGTAAATCTCATCATGGTTTTGATTTCATAAACCTAAGAAATTTGTGTGACACATGGACACCTGTATTCTGGATTTCCTGGCAAAAGCCCTCGGGCTAAGGCAAGCATATCGCATAAATCCTACGGGACTAGTTATGCTTACCTGGGGATTTCTGGGATGAGTGATAAACCATGGTCAACATACACAAATTTCTAAGGCGAGTGGGTCAACTTACCTTGACGTGTCAACGTTTCCAAATGGTAATGCGTTACCAAATGGAACCATTCCATGTGCCTTACAACTTTTTGCCTTATCCTTGTTGAACATTAATCCTTGTTATTCCAATTCTCATATCTAACTCATTTGTATATTCCAGCATGTCTCGGCATCATGGAAAGCGTGGAAGTTCCGATCGTAAGTTAGCCGCCATGATTGCTCGACAAATGGCTGCTGTTATTCCGACCATGGTTGCTGAACTTAATAGCACCTTATGACCAACGCTAGCAACAATGGAAATGGTCATGGAGAGAATAGCAACAATCAAAACGGGAACAATCAACACGGGAATAATCAAACTTGCACCTTCAAACACTCAGCTCTTGCAAGCCCACTAGTTTTAGTGGCAAGAA
Organism: Flaveria trinervia; assembly: GCA_025506515.1. Classification (NCBI taxonomy): domain Eukaryota; kingdom Viridiplantae; phylum Streptophyta; class Magnoliopsida; order Asterales; family Asteraceae; genus Flaveria; species Flaveria trinervia. Next base: position 52,573,495 of record CM046447.1, read on the forward strand.
GGAGCCACTGGTCTTCTTGAGTGGTTCGAAAGCATGGAGAATACCTTTATCAATTGTGAGTGTCCCGATGCACTCAAGGTTCGTTATGCCACTAGTATGTTCCAACAAAGGGCTCTTACCTGGTGGAATAGCGAGAAGAGGAATCGTGGACCCGATGCCATTCTAGCACTTACATGGGAAGAGTTCAAGAACATCGCCATCGCGAAGTTCTGCCCAAGAAGTGAATTGCAAAAGTTGGAAGAAGAGTTTTGGAATTTGAAACAAAATGATGGTGATCATTTGGCCTACTCAACTAGACATCATGAGTTGAGTATACTGCTGCCCCATATGGTCGACACTGTTCCCCGCAACATCGAGAAGTTCATTAAGGGTGTACCACCCCAAATTCAAGATGCTGTGGTGGGTAGCCGACCCACAACCTGGAAGAAGCCATTACAATCACCGCTCAACTCACCGAGAACCATATAAGAGCGGGCACCATGTCTGTGAAGGTGCAAAGAAGGTAGAGAAGACGGCTACCGAGGCGGTTAAGGAGACCAAAGCTGAACCGTCTAACAGCCACAACAACAACAAGAAGCGCAAGTTCACACCGGCGCGTAATTATGCCGTGGCTGCACCTAAACAACCCCAAAGGCAACCTGTACCTGCGGCTACAACTGTGGCACAAGTGCCTGGGGCTAGGGCTTATGCTGGTCCTCAACCGATGTGCAGCACGTGTAGGTATCATCACCCGGGAATCAACCATGCCGCATTTGCACCTTGTGCGGTAAATATGGTCATTTGGTGGCGACTTGCCACCGTGCACCTAACAATGCCGCTGTGGTCACAAACCGTGTTTGCTACAACTGTGGGGAACCTGGCCATTTTCGCCCACAATGCCCTCGTCTTGTGGGTAATGTTCCACAAGCCCGGGGACGTGCTTTCAACATCAACGCTAACCAAGCACAAGCAAACAACGATGTGGTGAATGGTACGTTAACTCACCCTTAAATTTTGTGATCGAATTATTTCATATTTTACCTGTATTGTTAAATACCTTAAAAAAATTGAACAGGTATGTTCCTTATTAACAAAACTTATGCCTATGTCCTATTTGATTCTGGAGCCGATAAAAGTTTTGTTTCATTAGAGTTTGAACCCATACTTGCTAAGCCACATACGAACTAGAAAGACCTCTTACTGTTGAAGTTGCCGATGGAGAACCAATTACCGTTGACGTTATCGTTCGTGATTGTATCTAAGTCTTGACACGCATGATTTTCTATCGATCTTATCCCTATGAAACTTGGAAGCTTTGACGTCATCATTGGTATGGATTGGTTAGCCAAACACCATGCTGAGATCATTTGTTTCGAGAAGTGCATTCGTATACCGTTACCCTCTGGAGATACGTTGAAGGTGTTCGGTGAAAAATCTTCTAAGGGCTTAAACTCATGTCTTGCACTCAAGCCCGAAAGTGCTTAAACAAGAAGTATATGGCCTTCTTGGCTTATGTGGTCAACACGAAAGTCAAAGGGAAAGAACTTAAGGATGTCCCTATCGTACGAGACTTTCCTGAAGTATTCCCCGATGACCTTAGTGGTTTACCTCCCGTGCGTGAAGTCGAGTTTAAAATTGACTTGATACCGGGAGCAAACCCCGTGGCCAAGTCACCATATCGCTTGCACCATCGGAAATGCAAGACTCTCTTGTCAATGCAAGAGCTGTCCGAGAAAGGCTTCATCCGTCCTAGTTCTTCGCCTTGGGGTGCACCTGTCCTTTTCGTGAAGAAGAAAGATGGATCGTTTCGTATGTGCATCGATTATCGCGAGCTTAACAACTTACCATCAAGAATCGTTATCCTCTTCCTCGCATCGATGACTTGTTTGATCAACTTCAAGGAGCTGCCATATTCTCGAAAATTGATCTACGTTCTGGATATCATCATTACGAGTTCATGAGGATGACATTCCAAAGACTGCTTTTCGTACTCGTTATGGACACTATGAGTTTATGGTGATGCCTTTTGGTTTAACCAATGCTCCTGCTGTCTTCATGGATCTCATGAACCGAGTATGCAAGCCTTATCTAGACAAGTTTGTGATCGTCTTTATTGATGACATACTTATCTATTCCAAGACCAACACCGATCATGAGCTGCATTTGAGGTTGGTTCTTGAGTTGTTAAAGAAAGAGCAATTGTACGCAAAGTTCTCGAAGTGTGATTTCTGGCTCGAAGAAGTTCAATTTCTAGGACACGTGGTGAATAGCCAAGGGATTCACGTTGATCCTGCAAAGGTGGAAGCTGTGAAGAATTGGTGTATTCCTACAACTCCTACCGAAGTTCGTTCTTTTCTTGGTCTTGCTGGTTATTATCGGCGATTCATCGCCAATTTCTCGAGGATCGCGAAGCCGCTCACTACTTTGACACAAAAGAATAACCATTCGAGTGGGGTACCGAGCAAGAAGAAGCTTTTGAAGCGTTAAAGCATAAGTTGTGCAATGCTCCTATACTGACCCTACCCGATGGAAACGACGATTTCACCGTGTATTGTGATGCATCTAAGCAAGGCCTTGTTGTGTTCTCATGCAACGAGGGAAGGTCATAGCTTATGCGTCGAGACAATTGAAGGTTCACGAGGTGAATTATACAACCCACGATCTCGAGCTTGGTGCTGTTGTATTTGCTTTGAAGATTTGGAGGCACTACCTGTATGGTACGCAATGTATAGTCTACACCGATCACAAAAGCCTTCAACACGTTTTCAATCAAAAAGATCTCAACATGAGACAACGTCGTTGGGTGGAGTTGATTAGTGACTATGATTGTGACATTCGTTACCATCCTGGTAAAGCAAACGTTGTGGCCGATGCACTGAGCCGAAAGATTCACAACAAGATGATCTCATTCCAAGAAATTCGAGATCGACGTCAATGGTTTGACACCTTGGGAGAGTTCGATACTGAAATTCGATTAGATGTCAATGAGACCACCGTATTACTACAAAACCTGAGAATAGATAGTGACATCGAGTATAGCATCCTGGAGGCTCAACAAATGGTTCAACGAGAAGGAGAATGAAGGATGAGTTGGAGTATAATCTTCTAACCCAATTGGAAGCAAAATCCAATGGATTGATGTATTTCGCCAATCGTATTTGGGTTCCAAATCGCGATAACATTCGTACCTTATTATGAACGAAGCTCATCAAACTCGTTATTCTATTCATCCTGGTTCCGATAAGATGTACATGGACCTACAGGTCAATATTGGTGGCCTGGGATGAAGAAAGACATAGCGACTTATGTAGCTAAGTGCCTCACATGTACGAAAGTTAACTGCCGACATCACGTCCAAGTGGATTACTTGAGCAACCCGAGATCCCTATGTGGAAATGGGAACACATATCCATGGACTTCATAACAAAGCTACCCCGAACCTCTCGAGGACATGATAGCATATGGGTGATCGTTGACCGATTGACCAAGACGGCACATTTCATACCCATACGCGACACCTACAAGACATCAAAGTTAGCTCGTATATACATTGATGAGATTGTAAGTCGCCATGGGGTACCACTGCACATTATATCCGACCGAGATGCTCGTTTCACTTCACATTTTTGGTCGTCTATGCAAGAACTTTTGGGTACACAATTGGATCTAAGCACGGCTTACCATCCTCAAACTGATGGTCAAACCGAGCGAACGATCCAAACTTTGGAGGATTTGCTACGTCTCTGTGTTCTTGACTTTGGTGGCGATTGGGATACGCATCTACCGCTCGCGGAATTTTCGTATAACAATAGTTACCACTCGAGTATCAAGATGGCACCGTTTGAAGCACTTTATGGTCGTAAATGTCGTTCACCGATCTGTTGGACTGACATTGGTGAAAACTTCATCACTGGTCCTGAACTTATACAAGAGACGACCGATAAAGTTTCTATTTCGCAAGAACCTTGAAGTGGCGAGAAGTCGTCAAAAGTTATGCTGACAAGCGACGTAAGCCATTAGAATTCCAAGTTGGGGAGATGGTTCTTCTCAAGGTTTCACCATGGAAAGGGGTGGTTCGTTTTGGAAAGAAGGGCAAACTGGCTCCAAGTTTGTAGGACCTTTCAAAATCCTGAAAAGGATTGGGAAAGTGGCTTATAAACTAGAGTTACCTTCCGACCTTAGTGGAATTCATCCGGTGTTCCACGTCTCAAATTTGGGAGGTGTTTGGCTGACGAGAGTCTGCATGTTCCGTTGGAAGACATCCAGATTGACGAGTCATTACATTTTGTCGAGAAACCTGTTGAGATCATGGACCGCATAATGAAAAAGACTAGAACCACAACAACCCCAATCGTCAAGGTTCGTTGGGAAAATAAACGTGGCGCTGAATTTACTTGGGAACGAGAGGAGCACATGATGAAGAAATACCCATTCTTATTTGTATAGTTTCATTTTTTCTTAATTTCGGGACGAAATTCTTTCAAGTTGGGGAGACTGTAACATCTCGTTTTTTTTTTTTTGTTAACTAAAAGTTAATTTTGTTAGTTCTTGTAAGGGCCATTTATGCTATTTATGAAACTCGGTGGGCTATTTATGTATGATTTTTCTTATTTAATTTAAAGTTATAAATATTATATGATAATAATGTTAATATTAATAAAAGTATAAATTTATTATGTAAAAATAATAATAATAATAATAATATAATAATAATAATAATAATAATAATAATAATAATATAATGATAATAAAATAATAATAATAAGTTATCAAAGTTAACAAAGTTAAAACTTAATTAAGTTCAAGGGGGTTAAATAGTTATTCTTTAAAACTTTAAATGCAAGTTTTGAGCATAATTTAATAATAACAAACTGCAGGGACCAATTGTGTAAATACAATTAAAACCCCAAACCACCCGCCCCCTTTACCCCGATTTCCGGCCGCCGGCCGGCGGAACTCCGACACGGCGCCGGCGAGGTTCCAAACTCCGTAAAAATTCATCCGTTTTATTCCCAAATTATACCAATCGCTTCGTGAACACAATTCGAACCTCGTTATGAACTTTAAGGCGTTTATCAGTCGGTTACAAACTCCATTCGAAGATGTAACCGAAGCACGTTAAGATCCATAACCGTTTGAGCATTAAACTCCAATCATAACCCAATTAACTGAACCAAAACGAGCGTTTATCTGATTCTAATCGATTGAAATCATCAATTTCACCTGAAATAAACAAAAACATCTCATTCGATTCTCTCGTTGATCACGAGCTGCAACATACTCGAACGCTATCTTCCGAACATCAAGATTTGAAATCGATAAGGGGCTTTGGATCTAGCTTGACATACGAAGCTATACACAAGGGTAATTGTGTTATCATCAACGTTTACATCGTTTCTGCTTCTCTCCTGACCGCGACTTGTGCATCGTTGGGTTCACCTTCAATTCGAACTTGTTCGGGTAAATTACATACATGAATATGCTCGTTTAGGCATGGGGAACAAAAGCCCCATGGTTAATTCGATCAACAACCTCGAATTGACAATCAATTTGGATCGATCGGGTTCTAGGGTTCTTAAGGATTTGGGGGTGTTTTTTAGTTATGCTTTTTATTAATTTAAACGCGAACACTATCGCGGCTGGATGCCTTGGTTCACTGGTTATGTTACTACTCCACTCACACACATGAGGTCCCGGGTTCGAACCCGGGCACCATCATGTTATTTTTTAAAGGGTTTTAACCCTTAATTAAATTATAAAAACTTTTAATATATATAAAAATATTTTATAAACTTTAAATATTTTCAAAAAGCCACCATATATTTTCTGTATATTTTTTTAGTCTAAGTAATTATTATTATATTTTTTTTTTCATGAATAATAAAATGGATTACAAATAATAACTAAAAAATTATTATTGTTCCAAAATGTTTCTTTTAATATCGTTTAATAGTACATAATTCTTTTTGCTATAAAAATCTATTCAATTTTTATAAAACTTTCAAAATGTTATAATTATTTCTTTTTCACATAATTAGTATAAAACATAAATATATTTTTAGAAAATATAAATGATTTTTCATTTGTTAAATATAATATTTAACAAACCTCAAACTCCACTTAACCCTAGTACTCATTAATTAGTTAAATCATTATGTTTAAGTTTAAATCTTGTAATATATATATTTAGGGGCCTTGTGACGATACACCTTGGAGCGACGCTTGTTAATATTATTATTAAACCGCCATTATATATTTATGACAAGTGAGTTTTCTTGCCCCTTTTTACTTTATTTCACACTATTTTGGGGTGAACATGATAACTTATATGATACACTTATACACGTTTGAAACTTGTAAATCACGTGCAATTCAACTTATTATTCGTCATGGTTATTGTTTATTGTAAGTGTTTATATGAGATACATAGTTTGATTACAATCATTAACTATTGCTAGCCTGGCAACGTCTTAGATCTTGGGCCTGACAAGCCTATTTGGTGCTATAGTCGATGTATTGCCGACTCCTAGGAGCCGTATGCTTGTGCACTAGGGACCAAATACACTTAGCCAATCTTTTATACTTGTAATCAGTCGAGGTTTGGTTGTAACGATATTTGTTCTATAACCTTACTTGCTTATGACCGATGACATGAATTGCTACTTGTAACTTTATCATATTATGTATAAAAAAACTTGGAAACTCACCAACTTTTCATAGTTGACCCTTTTATTTTATCATGTTTCAGGAAATCCCCAAGTTTAAAGTGGACTTTTGAAGCTTGGAAATAAAACTAGGACTTGGACCTAGTTAAATGAATAAATGTTATGCTACGTTTTGTTTTATCTGGGATTATTTCATGTTTTGTGGCTTATGTTTGTATTGACTTTTGAAACTTATAATTTTAATATTTACACTTAAATATAGCGTTATGTGGCTGTGAACAATCTTAACCCTCACATCTCGACGATTCCGCCGTCAAGGTTGGGGTGTGACATTGATGCACCCTTTGATGTAGAAACTGCCATAGGTAAGTCTACCAAGATTTCTGAGATGATAGAGAACTGTGATGTGGAACTTGAGGTCATAAGTTTCCTGTTAGACCATTCGTGATGACCTTAGGTGGTTTTGATTTGGTTCTTGGGATGGATTGGTTGGCGGACTTTGAGGCGAACATTGTGTGTCGCAAGAAGATGATTCATTTGATAGCGCGTGACGGTTTATGGTGATCGGGTTACTACGATCCCGAAAGTAATCTCAATGGCGGTGGTGGGAAAGTGTATGAGGCGTGGATGTAGTGCCTACTTGGCCTATGTAAAGGATGTGGATACGCCAACATCACAACTATCTGATGTATCGGTTGTGTGTGACTTTCTAGACGTATTCCCCGAAGACTTATCAGGAGTGCCACCTGATAGAGAGATTGAGTTCCAGATTGATCTGATACCGGGTGCCCAACCTATTGCCAAGGCACCGTATCGGTTGGCTCCGATTGAGATGAAGGAGTTGATGGAGCAGTTGCAAGAGCTGCTGGATAAGGGGTTCATCAGACCAAGTACTCTCCTTGGGTGCTCCAGTCCTGTTTGTGAAGAAGAAAGACGGTAGCATGAGGATGCGCATTGACTACCGAGAGCTGAACAAGTTAACAGTGAAGAACTGATACCCCTTGCCGAGAATAGATGATTTGTTCGATCAGCTTCAGGGTGCCAGTTGGTTTTCCAGGATAGATCTTCGATCTGGTTACCATCAACTGAAGGTGAATGAGCAGGATATCCCTAAAACAGTTTTTCGCACGCATTATGGTCACTACGAGTTTCTGGTTATGTCTTTTGGTTTGACCAATGCGCCAACTGCTTTTATGGATCTGATGAATCGGGTGTGTCGGCTGATGTTAGATAAAGCAGTGATTGTGTTTATTGATGACATCCTGATTTATTCAAAGAGCGAGATTGAGCATGCCGGTCACATTCGGGAAGTTTTGGAGACATTGAGAAAGGAGAAGTTGTACGCCAAGTTCTCCAAGTGCGCGTTCTAGTTGCGCGAAGTTCAATTCTTGGGTCATGTGGTGAATCCCAACGGTTATGGTGGACCCGGCAAAGGTGGAGGCGGTTATGCAATGGAAGTCACCAAATGCCATCCGAGATTCGTAGCTTCTTGGTGTTTGGCGGGCTACTACAGAAGATTCATCCAAGACTTTTCAAGATTGCTTCTCCACTAACCAAGTGACCCGAAAAGATGTAAAGTTTATATGGGGTCAAGCTCAAGAGAAAGCGTTCGATGAACTGAAGGCGAGGTTGACTCAAGCTCTTGTTCTGTCATTACCCGATGGAAGTGAAGATCTGGTGGTTTATTCTGATGCTTCCTATTCGGGTTTGGTGTGCGTTTTAATGCAGAGAGGGAAGGTTATAGCCTATGCATTCTAACAGTTGAAGGTTCATGAGGTCAGTTATCCTACTCATGACTTGGAGCTCGCAGCCGTGGTCTTTGCACTAAAGATTTGGAGGCACTATCTATTAAAATTACTTAATTCACTCCTCTTTTTCCTCTGATTCATCGTATCACATTATGAGCTGTGCATATCAATTACCAAATATTATGAGCTGTCCATAATTTTTGCTCATAATTCTAGCTTCTAGAATGTACAGTTTCCATTGTTTGTATTTTCCTTTTGCCTATTTAGGCATCCTTGTAACAGTCTTCGATAGAGCAATGAATCATAAACAATTAGACAATCGTTTATGATATCAGAGCAGTGCTTTACACATTCTAAACATACCCACGAACCCTAAATCGCCAAGAGCCAAGAAACGTCATGGCAGGCGATGACACAAACAAAAACGATTCCAAACCCGACGGGAGTTCTTTGATCACGGGTCTCCCTACTACTTACACCCATCTGACTACCCAAGACAAATGCATGTTAACGATGTATAAACCGATAACAACTATCTTGATTGGGTTCAAGAGATGGAGAACTTCTTGTTTGCTAAAAACAAGATAGGATTCATCGATGGGACCGTCAAGAAGCCGAAAGAAACACATGCTGATCATATGGACTGGAAGCGATGCGATGCATTGATTAAAGGATGGCTTACCACGGCCATGGACAAAGAGATTCGAGTAAGCGTCAAATATGCCAACTCCGCTGCTGAAATCTGGTCGGACCTCCAAGAAAGATTCGGCAAAGAGAGTGCACCTCGTGCATATGAACTGAAACAATCGATCTCAAATACAAGACAAGATGGGATGACGGTGTCGGCCTATTACACCAAGCTTCGTGGGTTGTGGGATGAGATGCAGTCTTTTCTTCCTACCCCAAAATGTTCATGCAATGGTTGCACTTGTGGCCTTGGAAAATCACTCAAGGAGATGCGTGAAAAGGAGCAGCTCTACGAGTTTCTCATGGGCTTGGATGGCGAGTTCTAATAATACAAACTCAAATACTAGCCATGAAACCCATTCCGTCCCTAGGAAAGCATATCACTTGGTTGCCGAGGATGAGCAACAAAGGTCAATAACCGGTGGGAAGAAGATAGTCAACGAGGCGGCGGCTTTTCAAGCTTACGTGAAGCGAAACGCGGGACCGAACAAAGCCGTGCAGAAAAATGAAAAGCCTACTAGTCATTGTGATTTTTGTAACAGGGACGGACATACCGAGATGGTTGCTTCAAACGGATTGGCTATTCGGAATGGTGGCCGGGTACAAAGAACAAACGGGAAAGAGTGAGACCAAAGGCAGCATGTGCAGAGATAGAAAACTGTTCGGTTACAGGCTTGACAAAGGAGCAATATGAACAATTTCTAAAGCACTTTGCTCCAGAAGATAAGGCGACACGAGATGACGCACCTCGCACAACAAAAATGGCAGGTAAACCTTATCGTAATGATATATGGATTATTGATTCTGGGTGTACGGAACATATTACACACAGAACCGATATACTTGATGAAAGAACCGCGTCAACCAACAAAATACCCGCTACCATCCCAAATGGAGAAAGCATACCTGTTGAAGGAAGAGGCAGTCACTTGTTGTCAAAAGGAACAAGGGTGCAAGGAGTTTTACATGTTCCAAAATTTAACTATAATCTCATGTCTGTTAGTAGACTCTCAAGAGATTTAAAATGGCTATACATTTTTTTTCCGAAATTTTTTGTAATGCAGGGACTATATTCGAGGAGATTTATTGGAGCGGGTAAGTGCAAGGACGGTCTATATCAAATGGAAATGGTTGAAAGAGGAAGGAAAGCGATGGCGGTGACAAAGGATACATGGCACAAAAGACTTGGGCATGACGGTTATGAAAAGATATCAAAAATAAATGATCTTAGTAAATTTTCTCTTAGAAATAATGGACATTTGTGATTCTTGCATTAAATCAAAATTCACAAGAAACCTTTCGCTGTTAGCATCACCAAAACAAATTCTTGTTTTGAATTAATGCACTGCGATCTATGGGGAAAATATCGAACGCCCACTCTTTCAAAGGCAAATTATTTTTTAACTATAGTTGATGATTATAGTAGATCCATTTGGGTTTTTCTCCTCAAACACAAGTATGAGGCAAGTACATGTTTGATTAATTTCACAAATTAATACAAACTCAATTTGAAAAAAATATTAAAAGAATAAGATGCGACAATGGTGGGAAGTTCGTTTCTAATCAAATGTTGAACTTTTATGTTGAGAAAGGAATCATTTTGGAAACCTCGTGTCCGCACACTCCACAACAAAATGGAGTTGTGGAACGCAAGCACCACATTTACTTGAAACGGCTCGAGCGCTCAAAATTAAAGCTAACCTCCCAATAAAGTTTTGGGGAGAATGCATCTTAACCGCCACTTATATCATTAATAGGCTACCTTCCAAAGTCATAGAAGACAAGACCCCATATGAATTATTGTATGGTGAAAAACCGAATTACGATCACATGAGAATCCTCGGTTGCATGGCGTATTATCGAAGCATTGAGACTAAGGTGACAAGTTTGAGATAAGAGGAAAACCGGGAGTTTTTATGGGGTATCCTAGTGGCACGAAGGGATACAAAATCTATGATTCAAACCTTGACAAAATCATTATTTCGAGAGATGTAACGTTTGCAGAAATGGTGTTCCCTTTTGCCACAAAAGTCAAAGACAAAGAAGTTGTTGAAGAAGACATATTTTGATGCCCACAACCTTTTGAGACAATTAACAAGCCCACTGAAAAAATAATAAGGAGTCCTCTGAGACAAATAATAAGGAGCCCACTGAAACAAATAATAAGGAACAAGTTGGGGAAGAAGTTTGAGCCCAAATGGTCATTATTCCCACATCGAAACACTTAAGGAAATGGAAACAGAAGAATTGGAATTTGATGGCTCATTTGAGCAACAGACCAATCTTGAAGGCCCATATGTTTTTGAAAATATAAATGAAGGAATTGAGGTCCAGAGTGAAGATGGTGCACCAACAAGAGAGCCTCGCAACAAGTCCAGACCGACTCATCTTAATGACTACCATGTCCAACTTCCCCCTTCTATAGACCATGCACCACCCAACTCCAATCAACAATCCTCAACGGTATGTCCCATTACCAATTTGTCTCTTACGAAAAATTCTTCGATCTCATAAAGCTTTTTTGGCGGCCATCACTTCCAATGATGAGCCAAAAGATTACAAACAAGTTGTGCAGGTTCAAGAGTGGAGAGACGCCATGCAAAGAGAGATAAAGGCTCTTGAAGAAAATGGTACTTGGACGATTGAAGATTTGCCTGACGGGAAACGACCTATAGACTCAAAATGGGTCTATAAAATAAAGTACAAACCCAATGGCGAAATAGAAAGATACAAGGCGAGGCTCGTTGCAAAGGGGTACACACAAATGGAAGGGGTTGACTACCGCGACACGTTCGTGCCCGTCGCCAAGTTGGTCACGTCAGGAGCCTTCTCTCGCCATCACCGTCAAGAAAGAATGGATTATTCACCAACTAGATGTAAATAATGCGTTTTTACATGGTGACTTAACGGAGGAAGTTTATATGCGAATTCCACCTGGATACGAAAAAGGAGGGGAAACGAAGGTGTGTAGATTGAGAAAGTCGTTATATGGTTTGAAGCAAGCCTCAAGGAATGGGTATCAAAAGTTCACATCGGCCTTACTGATCTAGATTTCAAACAATCTTATGCGGATCATTCTCTTTTCATTTACAAGTGCGGAATGGTTTTTGTTGCCGCTCTCATATACGTCGATGACGTAATCATAATGGGCAACGACCAAAATAAATACAAGAAACAAAGGGCTATCTTGACGACAAGTTCGGCATAAAATCTTGGGCCCCTAAAATACTTCCTTGGAATCGAAGCTACGCGAACAAAGGATGGCATGGTTCTTAGCCAAAGAAAGTACACCTTTGACATTTTAGAAGATAGTGGGATGTTAGGGTGTAGACCATGTTCTTTTCCTATGGAGCCAAACCTCAAACTTGAGCAAGACAATGGAGACACTCGCGTGGATGCCGGTAAACATAGAAGGCTTGTCGGGAGATTGCTATATCTTCAAGCCACTAGACCGGACCTTGCATACTCGGTAAACATTCTTAGCCAATTTGTCTCGGACCCAAGGCAAAGACATTGGGATGCTGTCATGAGAGTTCTTTGATATTTAAAGGCTACACCGGGACAAGGTATCTATTTCCCAAAAGAAGGAGGAACCAACTTGGTCACATATTGTGATGCGGATTGGCTAGGGTGTTCCGCTACTAGAAGGTCACGAACCGGGTACCTTTTGCTCTTGGGGGGAGCTCCAATCTCTTGGAAATCTAAGAAACAGTCAGTTGTTTCTCGGTCCTCTGCCGAGGTGGAATACCGAGCAATGGCCACAACCACAAGCGAAATACTATGGATGCGATGGCTTTTGAAACATCTTGAAGCTGAACAGAGTGGCCCTATGACTCTCTATTGTGATAACCAAGCGGCCCGACATATTGCAAATAATCTCGTCTTCCATGAACGAACAAAAAACGTGGAAATGGACTGCTTTTTTGTCAAAGAACGAGTCGAATCACAAGAAATCAAACCATTTCATGTGGACACTAAAATGTAAGTGGCCGACCTTTTTACCAAAGCATTGGGATCAAAACAACTCGAATTCTTACTTGTCAAGCTAGGCATGCGTAACCTACACGCTCCATCTTGAGGGGGAGTATTAAAATTACTTAATTCACTCCTCTTTTTCCTCTCAATCATCGTATCACATTGTGAGCTGTGCATATCAATTTCCCAAATATTATGAGCTGTCCATTAATTTTTGCTCATAATTCTAGCTTCTAGAATGTACAGTTTCCATTGTCTTGTATTTTCCTTTTGCCTATTTAGGCATCCTTTGTAACAGTCTTCGATAGAGCAATGAATCATAAACAATTAGACAATTTGTTTACTGTCTTTACGGGACGAAATGCACCATTTTCACTGACCACAAGAGCTTGAAGTGCTTCTTCGAGCAGAAAGATCTGAACATGAGGCAAAGGCGGTGGTTGGAACTTTTAAAGGATTATGATTGTGAGATCTATTACCATCCGGACAAAGCCAATGTGGTGGCTGATGCCCTTAGCCGAAAAGAGAGGCCCGAGCCGATTCGGGAGAAAGCGTATCAACTACTCATGACCTCAGACATGATGAAGCAGGTCAAGGAGTTTCAAGACGAGGCATTGAAAGAAGATCATCTTAACTCGGAAAGAATGAGAGGTCTGGTTGGGGAATTAGGTGGAAACACACTTGGTGTTAAAACCCGATTTGGACGGGTGTGGATTCCTCGTTTTGGGGATCTACGGGTGAAGATCATGGATGAGGCTCATAAGACTCGATACTCCATTCATCTTGGTGCCACAAAGATGTATCAAGACATGAAGAAGGATTATTGGTGGCCGGGCTGAAACACGACGTTGTGGAGTATGTGAGTAAATGCCTTACCTGTCTACAGGTGAAGGCCGAGCATCAAAAGCCGTATGGGAAGATCCAAACTTTGGATATACCGGAATGGAAGTGGGAGCACATCACCATGGATTTTATTACGAAGCTACAGCGTACTCCGAAAGGGTACGATGCTATGTGGGTGATTGTTGACCGTCTGACGAAGAGTGCTCGCATCCTACCGATCCGCGAGGCATATTCATCTGAGAGGTTGGCGGATCTTTTCATTAAGGAGATTGTAACTCGTCACGGTGTACCGGTGTCTATTGTATCTGATCGTGACATCCGGTTTACATCCAAATTCTGGAAGAAATTTCACGACACCATGGGGACGAGGTTACATATTAGCATGGCTTATCATCCCCAGACTGATGGTCAGTCAGAAAGGACCATTCAGACACTGGAAGACATGCTTCGGGCATGTATGATTGATTTTGGGGGAAGTTGGGATGACCACCTACCGTTAGCCGAATTCTCATAGAACAACAGTTATCATGCTGGAATTGGTATGACACCCTACGAGGTGCTATACGGTAGGAGATGCAGAACACTCGTGTGTTGGGGTGATATTGGTCAGAAAGAACTAGGAAGCGTCGAGGTAATCGAGGCTACGACTGAGAAGCTTGAAATGATCAAGGCCTTCATGAAGGCATCCAAAGATAGATAGAAGTCGTATGCCGATAAACGACGCGGACCGATTGAGTTCCAGGTGGGTGACCGGGGCAAGTTGAGCTCGAGGTACATAGGCCCTTTCCGAATCATTGTTCGAATAGGAGAGATGGCCTATAGATTGGAGTTACCAGATGAGCTAAGTGGAATTCACCCGACATTCCACGTATCTCATCTAAGGAAGTGCTTGGCGGATGAAGACATGATTGTTCCACCTAAAGGATATCGAAGTAGACGAAAGGCTCAATTATGTGGAGCAACCAGTGGCAATCATCGATAGAAAAGAGAAGAGGCTGAGAAATAAAGTGGTTCCCCTGGTGCGTGTAATGTGGAAGCACAGGAAGGGATCCGAGTCAACGTGGGAGATTGAGGAAGAAATGAGACAGCAATATCCACGTTTGTTCAAAGAATAACATGTTTCGGAGACGAAACCTATTTAAGGGGGGCAGACTTGTAAAACCCAGTTATTTATCTATTTTGAAGCCGATAAAAGAAGAAAAGAAATAAAGTCCTAAGTCGAGGGACCAAACTCGCCAACGAAAGAAAGACGGGCGAGTGGGGGCATATAAAGGGATGGGGCAACCCTTACCCTCTCTCCACACCCACATTTTCAGCCATCAAAGAGGGGTAGAGAGAAAGAAGAGAAAAAGGGAGAAAAGGTGATTCAAGTGGGCAAAATCGTCGTGTAACAAGTCAAACTGAAGCTCTACTTCTCGGTGTCGTTTTTCTGAGTTCTAGGACCCCACTTTTACTTGTTTTGAAACAATTTTGGGGCTGGAAAGCATAGAAAACCTATTTTTGTATGTGTATGTGTTTGACCCATTTGGGTGTGTTGCGTGTGATGCGTTTAGAGTTTGTTTCCGGGCTTGTGTGCGCTTGAATGATGTTGTGGTATGCATCCCTAAGGTTTAGGATGATCGATTTGGGCTTAGAATGGGTTTAGATTAGTTTGGAAGTCGAAAAGGGTAGTTTGCGTTCGGCAGGAACTGCATTCTACATTAGCTAGGGCTAGGCGACCGACTTGAGACCGGATGAGGCCATACGTCCGAAATAGGGTGCGATTGAGGTCCATTCGCACGATTGAGGTCCATTCGCACGATTGAGGTCCATTCGTACGATTGAAGGGCCCGTCGCATGGAGGTCATGCGATTGAAGGTCCAGTCGCATAAGTGCTCATCCGCATTAGTCCCATTCGCATGAGGTCCATCCTCATTAGTCCATTCGTACAATTAGGTGTTTATTTCGCGTGAGTGTTCATCCGCATCGGTTCATTCGCATGATGTTTAGTCGCATGGAGGTCATACGACTGAAAGGTGTCCATATGCCCGAATAGGGCTGTTGTACCCGAAGGAAAGTGTAGTTTGACTTCTGACTTTCGGGGGAAGTGCAGATGTAAGTTTGGATATAAAGTTTCCCGTAAGAGCATGTAATATGACGATTGAGGCCTTAGAGAGCATGTTGGGCATGATGATGATGACGTTGCATGTT
The DNA here is from genome assembly GCA_025506515.1 of Flaveria trinervia. NCBI lineage: Eukaryota > Viridiplantae > Streptophyta > Magnoliopsida > Asterales > Asteraceae > Flaveria > Flaveria trinervia. Next base: position 52,589,582 of record CM046447.1, read on the forward strand.
TATGCATAATGTATGTTATGTATGTATGATGTTGCCCTGCATGATGATGATGACTGTGTATGATATGTTCCTTATTATGGTGTATGTTTATCTTTCTTGTGGCTTTACGTGTCATGTTAATGAATGAATGAAGTATTATGTAACGTAAAGTGAAAGATAGTGAAAGAGGAACATGAAGTAAGAATGCATGTATTAATGAATAATGAATGTAATGAAAGGCTTTCAAGCACATATATGAGGTGAGCAACCCTATTGTTGCAACAGAATCGGACAGCGTGTAATCGTTGAGATTGCCTATGAGGTGAGCAACCCTATGGTTGCAACAGACTCGGATAGCATGCTATCATGAAGTTTCCATGAGGTGAGCAACCTTGTTGTTGCAAGAGACTCGGATAGCTTGCTATCATTGAGATTGGCAATAAGGTGAGCAACCCTATGGTTGCAACAGACTCGGATAGCATGCAATCGTTGGGATTGCTAATGAGGTGAGCGACCCTGTTGTCACAACAGACTCGGGAGAACGAACGTATAGAATGAACGAAAGTTAACTAATGTAATGGTAGATACTAATTATATTATCAATGTGTATGTATATTGCATGGTCACGAATGAATGTAAAGCACAATATGATTTGAAAGAAAGTAAAGAACGATTTTAACGATGGAAAAGTATGTTTTATTATAAAACTAGAACTCACTCAGCAACGCTGACTTTTATGTGTTTCCAGTTAGCAGGTAAGGATTGCTGAGGATGGCACAGGCGGCTACTCGGCTCTTTTGGGATAACATTCTTTTGATTAATGTTTTTGCATTGTAATGCTAACAAACTGCGTCTTGTAATGAATGTTGTATTAACTAGCAAAAACATTTACATGGAATTTAAAGATTATTTTAGATGTTCTGCTGCGATGTTTATGAAATACGAATGTATATATATGTTTTATGTGCGATGAGAATTCAACTGTAAGCGTCCCGGGAACGGGGCCTTACACAAAGATAAAACAAAAATTACATATGTAAAGCTTGTATAGTGCAACTAGTAAAAAAAATGTTAAAAATTATAATTAGTTAATAAAGATAATTGTTTTTTTTCTATAATTTATATAATATTAATTATCAACTTTGGTGTGTTTAATGAGTAGTACTATATGTTTAATGGGTTTGTATTTAGTTTTGTATTTTTCTTAACTTTAACTTTTTTCAGCCTACTACTTTCACAATTTTGACAATTAACCCTAATATTTTACTTTATTTTCATCTTTGTTCTACATATTTATCATATTTTTCAATTTTTATGCTTCACGTCTCCAAAAGAAATTTGTGTGTAACAACACAACATGTGTGTGAATAAACATTCATAGCCTTATATTTTTCCGGTTTATCGATCCTATTGCAACGCGCTGGTTATAGATCGACTTCCTTATTGTTTAATATGTTTTACGTTTGCTTACGTAGTTCAATATTTTTACACCTACTTTTCGTTTGATTTTATTGTTTTTTGTTATTTATTTCTTTTTCAATACGAGTTTTTCAGTGCCGATGGTCACTTGCGGTACCGATGTGCCATTGTTACTATATGACATGATTTTACGTTATCTGTTGCAACGCATGAAGCTTAATGCTAATATACTCTAATATCTATAATAAGACTTAAACTCTTAAGCCATAAAAAGATATATCAATGTGTACATATCATCTACTATTTATCATACACTACTAAGTTAGGGTTATTAAAAAATATATGAATCCAAAACTATCCGACAAATTTGATAATCTAAATCCATAATATCTAAAAATTTGGATATCTAAAATTTTAAAATTTTGAATTTTGGATATCCAAAATTTTCCGATTAGATAGTGATTTTAAGGGTTTTTTGACATTCGGATATTTGAATAATTCCATATATTTTTATAAAATTTATTAAATAATAGATATTGATTAGAAATTTCTGATATTTTTGGATCATAGATAACACATAATAATTAGAAAACTTTATAAAAACGTACACAGTATTAGTTTTGGAGACATTCCAGGCGAAGTACAATTGACGATATTAATTTCTCGTGTTAGATATTTCTAATAATTTGCTTACATGGTCGTTTAATACCTAGTTATTAAATAATATACTTCCAAAAATTTATCATAATCTAGATTATATTATCATGTTCATAAAAATTACTAATTCTAACATCAAAGGGTCGTATAAGAAGAACTCTTTTCCTGTAACGTCCTAAGGTGCTTCATCTATTTTCGTCAAGATCGACTTCTAATCCTGTCTCATTTGGATTAATACCCGATGAGAAGTTGCGTTAATATTGTTAAAAAAAAATTAGCTAGTTTAGGTATTATAATGAAACATAATCTTCTTTATTGATTAATAGTTATTTTAATTAAAAAGTACAGATCTCATAGTCAAAGGAAGATTCGCTGACCTGTAGTTTATTAAAGCTTCCTTATTTGAGTGGATGCACTGATATTATACGTTACTTTTATCATAATACAGTATTAGTTCTACATTTCGATTTATTTTAATAAGTTTCGTATCCCTTGCCGTCCGCTTCTCTTTCTCCCTCCCTCCCCCAATTGTGCCCATGTCACGTACCGGCATACATACTTTCTCTCTCCTTCTCTCCATCTGAATGATGGTGTTAAGAGATGTACGCTGCATATAAGATCGAATACAAAGAAATTGTAGACTCTGATCTACTGTTTATATATATATATGACATTTACAAGAAAAATCATTCGACTCATGTAAATATGATACGGGAACAAAAGAAAATTATTTGTTTAGTTTTTCTCAAATATACTTAGATCATAGGTAATGATTAATCCCCTATTAAGGAGCACTTTATGTTGTAAAACCGTCAAGTCATCATCATCTTTTTAGCAAAAAAGATGAGTAATATTAATAGATGAGTAATATTAATAAATAATATGCATAAATGCTTAATTAAATATTTTTTTATTTTACTGTATAAAAAACTAGATACCATATTTTATTAATGCATAAAAAAGTAATTATATTAATTAAAACTAATAATGTTCAATTATACGTATTATCCAAAAATGCTCGATGTTAGACAATTAGCTATCTTGTTACAAGTTGAAGCAACGTTTTCTAATCTTTGTTCTATGTTTGTCAACATTTCTAATTATGCTTCTACATGTGATGGATTATAATCTGGATGAATGGTTTTTCCATCGCCCTCAAAAATCATATTACGTATGATGATATAAGTATTCATCACGTCTTTTATTTTATCATTAATCCATTATCGATATGAATTTTTCACAATCTACCAACGTGCCTAAAAAACAACAAAAGCCCTTTCAATATCTTTTCTAGTGGATTCCTGTATCTCTAGAAAACAATTTCTTTTTCATTATGGGCTCTCTAGACCAATTTAGGATAATCACATACTCAAAATACATACCATCAGCTAGAAATTAGTCGTGTGGTTGTTCATTTCCAAAGCAAAAAATAAAGCCACGAGTGTGTTACCGGATATATGATTCTCCAAGACCCTTAATCTATGCTACCAATCATGTCAGGTAAACATATTTCATCATGTCCATCATATATGAGTTGTAGATCATTCCATGCTATCTCAGTTATACCTTTACATAACATGTAAAAAATAAACAAATAAATTATACGGTACTAATGATTAAATGATAAATAAAAAATAATTATTGAAAATGAATAAATAAATTATACGGTACTAATGCATCTATATTTTTATGTTTTATCCGTCATTTTAAAGTTTTCATCCTTCATGCAGGTTGTAATACTATATGTCCTCACTCGTACCACAGATATATACTTTTGTATACCCATGAATCATAGCATTCTTCTTGTATCGGGTCTTTGTTAAAAATGCTCATATTCCCATTCAACTCCTTTTTTAGTTTGTGTTTACATATGTCATAAACTCTACCACGATATCAAGTGCACATCTAATTGCCTCATCAATCTCATACGAATAAGAAGACATACTATCTCCCCTAATTGTTGATGATGATGAATTATTTTTCCTTTTTCTAGAACATTTCAAAAGAAACTATTGAATGAATTGTTAAAAATTTAAGAATTGTTATAAATTTAAGAAGTATAGATTGAGGTTGGGTGTAGTATACAGGAATAAAAAACCTAAACAAAAGAAAATCCTAACATTCACTAGCAACAACTAATATCTAGACATTCACACAAAAATGTACATGTTTGTGGTAATGCCGAAGGACCATATGTCAGCAGGGACTTTGTCTGAGGTGTGTTTCGAAATGAAGCTTGGGGCTTAACGCCGACTATAGCCGGTCTTTAAAATGATAATTTTAATATAAAGAAAGAATATGCATAGAAAATAAAAACCACAGAAAACATATTGATACCGAAAAAATAAATATTGTGTTAACGAGTTATAAATCAGTTGATTTGGAATGATACATCCTTTGGCATTCCAATGTGAAAGTCGTAAGTTCAAAGTCTCACTTAGTGGAATATGATTTAGTTGGGCTATAGATGTTTTACCATAGTGATACTTTGGGGGTGCGTTTGTTATAGAATGGTGATTGGACTAGATGAGTAATGTTGTCTGTGTTCGCAAGGCATCACTGGCCTTTAACTAATATGTCTACTCGGGTAGTCGGATTTATAATATTCGTTATCCATTTAAAAATAATTATAATAGATGTTATTTTACCATTTTCATCACGTTTAGCAACATTGGTGTAATAAATATTCTTGACCAAGTACTAGACGTATGTGCAACATTTTTATCACTGTTTACTATAACAAATTTAATAATGTTAGTGAAAATGTTTGCATTCAGTTTAAATAAATTTGTTCCATGTTTTATACGTATTTGAACCATGCTTTTGTTTAGGATGGGGTGTTTAATATTCGAATCTAGTTCGAAAAACATGAAATTCGATTTGATTTAACGTAGAAATCTTCTATTCAAATTTGATTCGGAAATCTCAACATCAAACTCGATTCGATTATTTTTTTATCGAATTCGAATCTGCATGACAATTGTGGTTCAAATAACAGTTTCACAGCTGGAGATTATCAGCTAAACACACTTATAAAATCAAATACGAAAACCAGCCAGTGAAACAATGAATAACAAATAAGAACACTGAAGAACAAAAGGATACGTCTTAAGGATTATGTATATTGCTCTCAAGTGTTTACAAGTATGGCAACGCTTAGTCTTAAAACTAATACATGAGATATTTTATACTATAACTTACAGACGACCATACTTTAAAAACCAACTGTACAGTAATTTATACAACAAGATCAATATAAAATTAAAAGATATATTGCCTTTTGACTTGTGATAATGATAGGGCATAGTTCACGTGCTATTATAATACAATATGGATTAACATACTAAAGAAGGAACTTACAAAAAAAAGACTGTAATGCCTTAATCCTAGAGAACTCACAGTTGGTCATTCACAGTATTAAACACATTAAACATTATAAATTTACAAGCTTAAGCAGCGGAATTATTTTAACAAAAGCCATTCATTTCATTTCTTAAAAACATTGTTGTTGAGCAATACACTATTGTTTAGCCGAATACAAAAGAATTGTTAATTTGCATTACAAAGCAACAACAATAACGAGTATGAATGAATGTCAGTCTTTTCCTGCCGAGTAGCTTCACCTTCGTGCCATCCTCAGCACTGTTTACTTGCCAACTGAAAATGTATAAAAGTCAGCGTTGCTGAGTGAGTTCTAGTTTTAAAAGTAATAAAATACTTTCTGTAGGTATATATATGAAAATACTCTTTGTATGAAAACTTCATCTCTTTGTACATGAGCACGCATTAACTATACAATCAGATAATGCTTTATCTCTTTACTGTGTGCCTTGTTTACTCTGTACTCTTTTATATTTATCTTTCACTGTCTATGTGGATCAATAAGCAATACCCTAAACTATACATATTGTATACAAGGCTGGCCCAGACACCTAGGGTATGCTGCAAAGATCCGCCAGTCTCAATTGACTGGCCCCGTGAGCATCTGAAGGTAGCTAACCCGCATCACAGTTGAACTGATGACCTCATGGCCGTGTACCTCCTTTAAGCGTGCAAGACTTGTTAACACTTTAATTAAGTTCCACTTCTCTTCTTCATTGCTCTTTCAGTTTATTATTAGTAATACGTTACGTTACAATAATAAGCACACCACGTAAAGTCATATACTAATAGTAATAATAATAATAATAGTAATAATAATAATAATAATAATAATAACAATAAAAAGCAATCATAAAACAATCATAATCATGCATGAAACCCATCATTAATAAGCCCTAGTCAAACCTCGGTCAAAACCCTAAAAGCACAAACTCCCAAAAATTCTGTAATAAATTCTAAGTGTTAGGTGCTTTGACACTATTTGGGCGCATGGGCCCTGTTTGGGCGCTTCATCACTATACAGGCGCATCAGCCAACACTTAACTGCTTTAACATTTAGGCGCATGAACCATTCAGGCGCATGGACACTATTCGGGCGTATGACCCATTCAGACCCATTCGGACCCATGGACACTTAGGCGCATGGGCTATTCGGGCGTATGGAAACTATTTGAGCGCATGACCCTACACTAGGCGTTTGACTAATATTCTAGGCGCATGGACCACTGTTCAGGCGCATGAGATACACTTAATCATTTCTAAGGCATTTCCAGGCGCATGAGCCTTATTTAGACGCATGAACCTTCGATTCAACATGACTCTAGGATAATTTCAAATCTAAACATCAAGCCTATTTGTTCTAAGCTTACCAAGGCTACTCTAAGCATAAACAACTTATAAGCATCTAAGGAACATCACGCATAATACATACGGGTTACATACATAAACATTTGAAAATCGTTTTAATACATTTTCAGCCCCAAGAAGAGTTTAAACAAGTAAAACCGGGGTCTAGAAACTCACCTGGTGTAACTTTGGGTGTATCTTCCTTCTAACCCGTTTGCAAATGAGTTCGAACACCTTGAATTCAATCCTCTTCTTCTTCTTCTTCAACCGAAAGTGTTTCTGCTCTCTCTCTCTCTAATCCGAAATGAAAATAGGTGATGGGAAGTGAGGGTGGGCGGCCATGCCCATCTTTATACCAACTCATTTGTACTTTTGTTCTTTTTACACTTTTAACCCCTCAACTTTGGTTTTATTGATATTTTTTTCTTTATTCTTCAACTCTTATCTTTCTATTCTTTTTAAAGAATAACCGGGTGTTATAATTCCACCCCCTTAAATAGGTTTCATTCCTGAAACCTGTTATTCTTCAAACAGACGAGGGTAATGCTGCCTCATCTTCCTCTCACTCTCCCATGTAGATTCGGATCCCTTCCTGTGCTTCCACTGTACACACACAAGAGGAACTACTTTATTTCTCAGCCTCTTTTCTTTTTGATCGATGATTGCCATTGGTTGCTCCACATAATTGAGCCTTTCGTCTACTTTAATATCCTCCAGTGGAACAATCATGTCTTCATCAGCTAAGCACTTTCTCAGATGAGATACATGGAATGTCGGGTGAATTCCATTTAACTCATCTTGTAACTCTAATCTATAGGCTACCTCTCCTACTCAAGCAATAATTCGGAAAGGGCCTATATACCTTTGGCTTAACTTGCCCCGCTTCCTGAATCGTATAATACCCTTCCAAGGTGAGACCTTCAACATAACCCGGTCGCCCACTTGGAACTCAATCGGTCTGCGTCGTTTATCAGCATACGACTTTTATGTATCTTTGGCTGCCTTCATGAAGGTTTTAATCTTCTCAAGCTTCTCAGTCATAGCCTTAATTGCCTCAACGCTCCCCAATTCCTTCTGACCAATATCACCCCAACAAACGGGTGTTCTGCATCTCCTACCGTATAGCATCTCATATGGTGGCATGCCAATGCCGGCATGATAGCTGTTGTTGTATGAGAATTCGGCTAACGGTAAGTGGTCATCCCAACTTCCCCTAAAATCAATCACACATGCCCGAAGCATGTCTTCCAGTGTCTGAATGGTCCTTTCTGATTGACCATCAGTTTGGGGATGATATACCGTGCTAATATGTAAACTCGTCCCCATGGCGTCATGGAATTTCTTCCAAAATTTAGATGTAAACCGGGTGCATAATCGGACACAATAGACACAGACACACCATGACGAGCTACAATTTCCTTGATGAATAGATTTGCCAACCTCTCAGATGAATATGTCTCGCGGATCGGTAGGAAGTGAGCACTCTTCGTCAAACGGTCGACAATCACCCATATGGCATCGTACCATTTCGGAGTATGCGGCAGCTTTGTATTGAAATCCATAGTGATGTGCTCCCACTTCCATTCCGGTATATCGAAAGGTTGGATCTTCTCATACGGCTTTTGATGCTCGGCCTTCACCTGTAAGCAAGTAAGGTACTTACTCACATACTCCACCACATCACACTTCATACCCGGCCACCAATAATCTTTCTTCATATCTTGATACATTCTCGTGGCACCAGGATGAATGGAGTATCGAGTCTTATGAGCTTCATCCATAATCTTCACGCATAGATCCCTAAAACGAGGAATCCACTCCCGTCCAAATCGAGTTTAAACACCAAGTGTGTTTTCACCCACTTCCCCAACCAGACCTCTCATCCTTTCAGAGTTAAGATGATCTTCTTTCAGTGCCTCATCTTGAAACTCTTTGACTTGCTTCATTACATCAGAGGTCATGATCAGTTGATATGCTTTCACCCGAATTGGCTCGGGTCTCTCCTTTCGGCTAAGGGCATCAGCCACCACGTTAGCCTTGCCCGGATGGTAATGGATCTCGCAATCATCATCTTTTATGAGCTCCAACCATCTTCTCTGCCGCATGTTTAGGTCCTTCTACTCAAAGAAATACTTCAAGCTTTTATGGTCAGTGAAAATGGTGCACTTCGTCCCCGTACAGATAGTGCCTCCAAATCTTTGGTGCAAAGACCACAGCTGTTAGCTCCAAGTCATAAGTGGGATAATTGATCTTATGAACCTTCAACTGTCAGGATGCATAGGCTATAACCCTTCTTCTCTACATCAACACGTAACCCAACCCCGAGTGGCAAGCATCTGAATAGACCACCAAATCCTCGCTTCCTTCGGGTAATGACAGGACAGGAGCTTGAGTCAACCTTGCCTTTAACTCCTTGAATGCTTTCTCTTGAGCTTGACCCCGTATAAACTTTACATCCTTTCAGGTCAACTTGGTTAGTGGAGAAGCGATCTTGAAAAAGTCCTGAATGAACCTTCGATAATATCCCGCCAACCCCAAGAAACTACGAATCTCGGATGGCATCTTGGAGACTTCCATTGCATCACTGCCTCCACCTTTGCAGGGTCTACCATAATCCCCTCGGGATTTATCACTTGACCTAAAAATTGAACTTCGCGCAACCAGAACGCGCACTTGGAGAATTTGGCATACAACTTCTCCCTTCTTAATGTCTCCAACACCTCCCGAATGTGACCGGCATGCTCTTCTTCGCTCTTCGAGTAGATCAGAATATCATCAATGAACACAATCACTGATCTATCCAACACCGGTCGGCACACTCGATTCATCAAATCTATAAAGGCAGCTGGCGTGTTAGTTAGACCAAAAGACATGATGATGAACTCGTAGTGTCCATCACGCGTACGGAAAGCTGTCTTTGGAATGTCTTGTTCTTTCACCTTCAATTGATGGTAGCTAGATCGCATGTCTATTCTCAAGAACCAACTAGCACCTTGGAGCTGGTCAAACAAGTCATCAATCCTTGGTAACGGGTACCGATTCTTCACCATCAACTTGTTTAGCTCTCGATAGTCGATGCACATTCGCATACTTCCGTCCTTTTTCTTTACAAACAATACCGGAGCACCCCACGGAGAGATACTCAGTCGAATGAATCCCTTATCCATCAACTCCTGCAATTGGCTCATGAGTTCCTTTATCTCAGTCGAAGCTAATCGATATGGTGCTTTGGCAACGGGTTGAGCATCGAGTATCAAATAAATTTGGAACTCAATCTCGCGATCCGGTGGCACGCCGGGTAAGTCTTTCGGGAATACGTCCGGAACATTGCACACCACTGGCACCTCAGATAATTGCGGTACCGATGCATCTACATCTTTTACGTAGGCCAAGTAGGCACTACATCCACGTTTCATGCACTTCCCCGCCACTGCCATCGAAATTACCTTCGGGGTTGTAGTAATGCGATCTCTCTAAATCATAACCAAACTCCCATTGGGGGCAACTAATTGGATCATCTTATTGCGACATACGATGTTTGCTTCATAGGTTGCTAACCAGTCCATCCCTATTACTACATCAAATCCTCTTAGGGGCATCACATGTAACCTAGCAGCAAACCTATGACCTTCTAGATCTATAGCATAGTCCTCTATCACATCAGTAATTCTAGAGGACTTACCAATAGTGATTTCTACATCAAATGGTTCACTGACATTTCTACTATTTATAGGCAACTTAGCACAGAAAGTAGTGGAAATAAAACTCCTACTAGCACCGGAATCAAACAATACAGAGGCACAAGTTTGGTTTACTAGAAACATACCTGACACGACATCGGGATCAGCTCTGGCTTCCTCCCGGGTCATGGTGTAAGCTCTAGCACTTGCCCTCTGCCCTCCTTCCTCCGGCTTCTTCTTTGCTCCAGAGCTCTCCGCCGTTGGCTTCTTACAGTCTTTTGTCACGTGGCCCTCCCTGCCACAGTTATAGCACTTCAGCACCCTGCAGTCTCTAGCGATCTGGCCAGGCTTGCCACATCTGAAGCATACATTCATTCCCATCCTGCACTCACCGGCATGCTCCCTTCCACATTTGCCACACTTTTTCACCTATGATCTTGACGACACCCCACGGTCGTCCACCTTCCTCTTCTTGTTGTTTGGAGTGAAACCATCACGTCCAAACCTCTTCCCATTACAGTTCTTACCATCCCCACTCATCTTCTTCACCTCCACCACAGTCTCCTCTCGCTCATCATACAATCTACCCGCCAAATCCACCACCGATCGAAAGGTACCTGGCTGAGCAACAATCAGGTGCCTGCGAATGCCAGCCAGTAGTGCTTGGATGTACCTCTTGATCTTCCTTGACACCAGCGTCAGCTGATCCGGCACCAGCCTCACCATCTCGTTGAATTTAGTGGTGTACTGCTGGTGGGTCATGGTTCCCGCTTCAAGTTGCAGGAACTCCCTCTCGATTTTATCGAGTTTCCTGTGAGGACAGAATTCCTCGATCACCAACTGCTTAAACTCCTTCCATCGCATTCTCCCGATGGCTCTGGCACCCTCAGCTTGGACAATATTATCCCACCAACACAATGTTGAATCAACGAAAGAGTGAGTCGGGAACTTCACCTTTTGGTCCTCGTGGCACTCACTGATCTCCAAAACTGCCTCCATTTCCCTCACCCAGCGGTGAGCAGCAGCAGCATTGCCATTGCCATCAAAAGTCCGGGGTTTACACCATTGGAACGCCCTATAACTGCATCATCTAGTTGCTACCCCCACCACATCATTCTCATCCTCCTCGGACAACACAGTCTCAGGCTCTGGTTGTTCCTCTTCCATTCTGCTTTCCTTGCCCGTTGATCCCTTTCTATTCTCCTTCTCCTTCCTCTCCTCGCTTCTCAAAGCCCTGATGACTTCAGTCACCACAGACGGTAAGACTGTCTGCATGACCTGGTGTACTTTATCAGCAATCACCTCCCTAGCTGAGGCATTCAAGCTAGCATTCTCATTCTCTTCGCTCCGGCCATGAACCTCAGGGTTCTCATGGGTCGTCTCAGGTGCCTTAGCACTACTCCTAGTCACTGGTGGACGGCCTCTACCTCTAGGAGTACCAGCCATCCTCTATCACGCTATAAGATTCAAACACTAACGCGATCATTCAAGGTAATAACTCAGTTTATGTCAAGTATAGTAAGTCCCAAATTACAGTGGCCGATTGTGATTAGCCACTTACTTTACTCTTCATACCCCAAGCATTTCCTATCCTGACTTAATCAGTATCTAAATCTACTAAGAGCATATAAATCAAATAGCATGCGCACATAATGCCGATTAACATTAAGAAAAAACATACCTGATGGCACGTAGCTACTCGGTCGGACATCCCTCTAATTGTCTCATTTTTATTTTAAGTTTAGGTTTTAAAAATTTATTTAACCCAATTCTCTTAAACTTTGGCTCTTATACCAACTTGTAAGGCCCCGATCCCGGAGACCTCATAGTTGGTCATTCACAGCATTAAACACATTAAACATTATAAATTTACAAGCTTAAGTAGCGGATTTATTTTAACAAAAGCCATTCATTGCATTTCATTAAAAACACTATTGTTGAGTAATACACTATTGTTTAACCGAATACAAAAGAATTGCTAATTTGCATTACAAAACAACAACAATAACTAGTATGAATGAATGTAAGTCTTTCCCTGCCGAGTAGCTTCACCCTTGTGCCATCCTTAGCAATGTTTACCTGTCAACTGAAAATGTATAAAAGTTAGCTTTGCTGAGTGATTTCTAGTTTTAAAAGTAATAAAATACTTTCTGTAGGTATATATATGAAAATACTCTTTTATGAAAACTTCATCTCTTTATACATGAGCACACATTAACTATACAATCAGGTAATGCTTTATCTCTTTACTGTATGCCTTGTTTACTCTGTACTCTTTTATATTTATCTTTCACTGTCTATGTGGACCAATGAACAATACCCTAAACTATGTGCGTCGGGGAAATGGTGCTGGGCCCTCTTTTCCCACAATGGGCTCTACATACTGTATACAAGGCTGGCCTAGACTCCTAGACTCCTAGGCCTCGTGAGCATCTGAAGGTAGCTAACCCGCATCACAGTTGAGCTAACGACCTCATAGCCGTGTACCTCATGTAGGCTTGCAAGACTTGTTAACATTTTAATTAAGTTCCACTTCTCTTCTTCATTGCTCTTTCACTTTATTATTAGTAATACTTTATGTTACAATAATAAGCACACCACGTAAAGTCACATACTAATAGTAATAATAATAATAATAATAATAACAATAAGGAGCAATCATAAAACAATCATAATCATGCATGAAACCCATCATTAATAAGCTCTAGTCAAACCTCGGTCAAAACCCTAAAAGCACAAACTCCCAAAAATTATGTAATAAATTCTAAGTGTTAGGCGCTTTGATACTATTTAGGCGCATGGACCCTGTTTGGGCGCTTCATCACTATACAGGCACATCAGCCAACATTTAACTGCTTTAACACTTAGGCGCATGAACCATTCAGGCGCATGGACACTATTCGGGCATATGACCCATTCGGACGCATGGGCTATTCGGGCGTATGGAAACTATTTGGGCGCATGACCCTACACATAGGCGTCTGACTAATATTCTAGGCACATGGACCACTGTTCAGGCACATGAGATACACTTAATCATTTCTAAGGCATTTCTAGGCGCATGAGCCTTATTTAGGCGCATAAACCTTCTGTTCAACATGATTCTAGGATAATTTCGAATCCAAACATCAAGCCTATCTATTCTAAGCTTACCAAGGCTTTTCTAAGCATAAACAACTTATAAGCATCTAAAGAACATCATCAAACATGCATAATACATACGGGTATACATACATAAACATTTGAAATTCGTTTTAATACATTTTCAGCCCCAAAAAGAGTTTAAACAAGTAAAACCGAGGTCTAGAAACTCACCTGGTGCAACTTTAGGTGTATCTTCCTTCTAACCCATTTGCAATTGAGTTCGAACACCTTGAATTCAATCCTTTTCTTCTTCTTCAACCGAGAGTGTTTCTGCTCTCTCTCTCTCTAATCCGAAATGAAAATAGGTGATGGGAAGTGAGGGTGGGCGGCATGCCCACCTTTACACCAACTTATTTGTACTTTTGTCCTTTTTTACACTTTTAATCCCCTAACTTGGGGTTTATTGACATTTCCTTTCTTTATTCTTCAACTCTTATCTTTCTTTTCTTTTTAAAAAATAACTGGTTGTTACAAAGACCTTATTATACAGCTGACAAAATTAAATAAATGTAATCACCAACTTGTATAAATTGATGAGTTTTTAGAGCAGACAACAGAAATGTGTTGTTCTTTTGTCAAAAGTATGTCAAAGTGTGTTTCTTCCGAGATTTCAGACTTTGGAAGAATTTGTGTTTAAGTGTCGAAAGACTTTACTTTGGTTTCGGAAGATTTTATTTTTCGTTTCAGAAGATTTGACACTTAGTTATTATCTTTGTACACAATCAAATCTTCCAAAGTAATTCTTTCGTTGTATTTCATTACATGCTAAGAGAGTATCAGCCTTTAACATAATTATTTTGATCTTAAATAATTGAATTTTAAATTTTTGATTTTAGAATCAATTCGAAATTCGAAATAAATACACATATGATTTTACATATTTATAGATAAATATAGTTATTTATTTTATATTTTGTATTAATGGTTTATTTTTTAGACATATATACTTATTTAATTGATATTTTAGAAATACTTTAAATTGTTATTTCCAATTATTTAATCCAAATTTCTCTTTTTATTTATTTGTTTTATTCACAATTTTTTTTCACATACCTTTTAGTTATGGGCATCTACGTTATAAACACGAACGGGTGATATTTTATTTGTATTGAATGTGTATTTAGTTTATATTTTTAAATGTTATAATATAATTATTTGTTTGGGACTTTTTAATCATTTGAAAAGTGCAAATTTGTAGTTAAGACTAAAGTATAGTAGGTTATAAAAAAAAGAATTGTAATAAAATTTTTTGGATAGATTCAGAATCAGTTTCGAATTTGGTTTTGAGTTTTTAAATACGAATGAAATCTAATTGAATTCGAATAGAAGTCGAATCTAGCTTCAAAATAAAAGAATTGACATAAATCGATTCAATTAGTTCGAAAATTTGCAATTTGATTCGTTGAACTTGTATGGGTTGAAATACAAAAATGTAACATTAAAGTGTCATAAAAGTACAACATGTTGACACCCTTTTAAGGGTAACATTAAAGTGTCATTAAGAGTTATTATTTTTTTCAGTTGCATGCATATTTGTTTAATAAATATAGATTATGCGTTCTTTGAAATAACAATACGACAAAATTTGTACTAATAATATATATTGAACTTTATTTGGTAGGATTTAAATTATAAAAAATTATAAACTTTATTTGTAATAATATATATAAAATTTGTACTGAATTATGATACCAAGTTATGACTTCCAAGTTATCACAGTTGTTTTTTCTAAATATTTCGTGGGCAAACTTGTCACTTCACTTTACATTTTATTTCTTTTTAAATTCTAGTCCAGATCTTCCCTTGATTTGATTGTATAATTAAACAATTATTAACACTTAAATCAATGCTTCTTTCCTCAAAAACCTTCCTTGCCTGGAATCTATTAGACATGTGATCAAATCCATAGATGATCATTATTCATTAAATAAGTATGTTCACCTAATCATACACAGCTTGTATCATCGTGGCTACCACCTAACATTATATCACTTCTGTTAATTGACGATATATATTACTAAAATGTACTTAGGAAAGGTTTTAGTTCACACACCTACCCTATTCTTATCTGTTGACTTAAATGCATTATGCATATCCCTTAGCAATAACCAGTTAGGGTAACGTGTTCAAGTTGGTGCTGAAGTAAAGTTAATGAATTAGAATCCAAAATAAATATCAAAAGAAAATCATATGTATGAAATGAAAGCCAATCCAAAACGATCAAAGCCAACTAATTTAGTGATCGACTTTGTCATTATTGAACATCGATAATAAATAAAGCAAAAGTAAGCCTAGTCGTAGACACAAAGAGAGCCCAAAGGAAAAGAATGGAAGGATACCATTAAAATATTGAAAATTATGAATCCGAATACACAATCTCCTCTTAACGTGTGTGAATGGCTAAGCACTGAGAAATGATGCTTCTTATCTTCAATTGTGATGATCAACATCATCATCGGTTTAATCATCTAGATATATAAAAATATATAAAAGGTGTTTTTTTACAGATGGCCCATGCACTAAGATATGATCAAATGGTATATAGATGATATATTTAATGCTCAAAACAATTAGGCTACTTATAGCCATTTACAAATACATGAAAGATAGAAATCGGAAACTTCAAGGATATAAAGATGGTAAACACAACAACAACAATCCTATCTAAAACTACAACATAATTTAAATTTTAAATCATTGTTAACCTTGTTGACTATCTTTTGATATATCGTTGATACACCCCCGCAAAATGAAAGATCCATCAAAGCCTCCAATTTTGAACCGTAATCTTTGAAAGGGACCTCGTCCAAGAGGTTGAGTAAGAACAACAACGAGCTAATCCACTAAAACAATGTGCAATACCTATAAGGAGTCATCAACCACTTTTCCTTTACAAAATGATAATGTAGTGCCATGTGTTTCATGTGAGAGTGATAAACAAGGTTAGCACATAAGTAGGTAACACTGAAGTTGTCACAAAAAAGAGCTGGTGGAGTGGGAATTCTACTTAATCCACATTCCAACAAAATATTCTTTAAGAATGAGAGTTTAGTTGTCCCGTTTGCTAATGACTTGTACTCTGCCTTGGTAGAGGATCTAGAAATACATTTTTGACACACAAAGTGCCAAGAGATGGATGATGTAGGTTGTTGTGGAACGCCCCCATCGGTGATACAACCTGAATCGAAATCAGTGAAAGGATTGAAAGAAAGAGTATAACGATGGTTCAAGAAGAAACCATGATGATGGTACCTTTGAGGTACCCTAGGACATATTTGAGAGCTTACCACTAAAGTAGTGTGGGTGCATGCATATATTGAGATAACTTATTGATGGAAATTAAAACATCACTACTGGTAAAAGATACTAAAGGAACCAATAACTTATGATATAGAATTGCATCGACTGAGGGAGAGCCATCGGTTGGGGATAACAAATCCCTAGAGCTTTAGGGTGTAGCCATAGGTTTGGCACCATATATTTTAAACCACGTAAGAAGATTTAGAATATGAGAATGTTGGGACCAAAATAAGCCATTCGAAGTGGGAATGACTTCCATACCAAGAAATGATGTAACATTCGAAGATCTTTAACAGAGAAGTTTTTAGATAAGGCATGCATGACGCGTTGTACAAATGGAAAGTTGTTACCGGTTAACACAATATCATCAACATATACTAGAAAATAGGAAATGAGGCCATCTCGATTGTAAAAGAAAAAAGATTGATCAGTAAAAGATTGTGGTAACCAATGTATAAGATTTACCAAGCTTGTAAACATAAGCGTGGAAGATCTGGGTTGACATGTCACACCCGACCCCTCGCATCAACAATATTGTCCGCTTTGCCCACGATGAGCTCACGGATTTACTTTGGTTGCTCAGGTGAAAACTTCCCATTTCTTAACAGCTTCTATTTTTGCTGGATCAACCTGTATTCCATGTTGATTAACTACATGCCCTAAGAATTGTACTTCC
The DNA here is from genome assembly GCA_025506515.1 of Flaveria trinervia. Lineage (NCBI taxonomy): Eukaryota > Viridiplantae > Streptophyta > Magnoliopsida > Asterales > Asteraceae > Flaveria > Flaveria trinervia. The sequence goes on from CM046447.1 coordinate 52,607,165, forward strand.
CGTTTCCAAAATTCACACTTTGAGAATTTTGCATACAATTTCTCTTTTTATAACAACTCCAAAGTCATTCTTAAGTGCCTTTCATGATCTTCTTTACTTTTAGAATAGATTAGGATGTCATCTATGAAAACTATGACAAATTTATCTAGTATGGTTTGCATATCCTATTCATTAGGTCCATAAATGCTGCAAGAGCATTAGTTAACCCAAATAGCATTATAAGGAATTCATAATGAGCATATCTAGTTCTGAATGCAGTTTTTGGTATTCCTCATCTTGAATTCTTAGCAGATGATATCCTAATCTCAAATAAATTTTTGAAAAGTAACTAGACCATTGTAGTTAGGCAAATAGATCATCTATCCTGGGTAAGGGATATCTATTCTTTATAGTCACTTTATTGAGTTCCTATAGTCTATACACATCCTGAAAGTTCCATCTTTCTTTTAAACAAATACAATTGGTGCACCCCAAGGTGATATACTAGCACGTATAAATCCTTTGTCCAGTAGTTCTTGTAATTGATTCATCAATTCCTTCATTTCTGTTGGTGCTAAACGATATGGTGCTTTAGCTATAGGAGCGGTTCCTGGTACTAATTTTATTTTAAACTCTACTTGATGATAGGAGGTAAACCAGGTAATTCATTAGGAAATATATCAGGATATTCCTTAATGATAGGAACACTTTCTAGGCTTTCTTTATCTACTTTGGTGTCAACAATATGAGCTAGAAAGCTAAGCATTTCTTTCTTAAATATTTTTGTGCGTTCTTACAGGAAATTATATTCATGATACCTCTAGGTTTCTCACCATATATACAAAATGTTCTATTTTCATTAATCAGAGGTATTCTTGTCATTTTCTTGCCACATACTAGTTCAGCCTAATTTTTACTTAACCAATCAATTCCCACAACAATATCAAATCCTCCTAGATTAATAGGAATCCGTTCTATATTGAAACAATATTCATCTAAATTTATATTACAATTAGGAATGATTTCATAGGCTTCAATTATCTTACCATCTGCTAATTCTATCATATATTTTTTATTTAACTTTTCTGAGGTTAGGTTATGTAGTGGTCTAAACATGTTTGAACAAAACTACAGGTTGCTCCAGTATCAAATAGCACAGTAGCGTACTGATTGTTATAGGAAACGTACCCGTTACAACCTCCGGTTCATGTTGAACTTCTTTAGCTTGCATTACAAAAGCTCTTTCTCGAGGGTTGTTTTGGTTGACCGGAGCCTTACCCTTCATTTGTGGACATTCGTTTCGATAGTGGTTTTCGTTTCCACATTGATAACAGACTGGTTTTGGGTTAGTGGGGCTCTTACATTCTCGGGATATATGTCCCTTTTTCTTGCAGTTGTAACAGATTACCATTGCGTAATTACCCTGATGATATCTCTGAGAGGTACTGTACCATGGCTGGTTTTTGGGTTTAGGTTTCTTTTCCTGTGTCATCCCTAAACGTTTCAGGTGGGTTGTCGGGCTATCCATTTCTGGGAATTTCCTCTAACTTTCCCTCCTGAGTTATTATCACTCCATTTCCTCTTCTCTCCTGATCTGGAGTTACTTAAGGATTCGTTTCTTATCATTTCGTCGGTCAAGCTTCCTGATAGGCTTACGACATCTTGGAAAGTTTTAGGCATAGCAGATTTCATTAGTCCTCTGATTTGTGGTACTAATCCCCAAATATATCTCCCTATCCTTTTTGCTTCTGGGGTCACTAAGCGTGGTACTAGCCTTGAGAGTTCATTATATCTGTTAGTGTACTCTCGATGTGCTGTCCCTTTCATTTCTAGTGCTAAGAATTCAGTTTATAACTTTTCTATTTTATTGTAGGGACAATATTTTTCTATTACTAAACTCCTGAATTCGTCCCAACTTAATCCATTCATAACATACCTACCTTTAGTGTGCATTTCCATTTTCCATCGGGATTGTGCCTCTCTCTTTAGTGAATGCGAAGCAAAAAGGTTTTGTTGTTGTTGGCACACTTACTGATTTCCAAGGTTGATTCCATCTCGTCCAACTAGCGTAGGGCTTGTACAGCTCCGCCTTTATCATCAAATTCCCGGGGCCTACATGACATAAAAGTTTTATAGGAGCATACTTTTTTAGTTATAGTTCCTTCTTCCAGTTGTCCTCTCATGGTGTCGTTGATGGGTATTTCGTTACCTGGTGTTGTAGCTCTAAGGTTTAGGTTTTGTTGAAGTTGGGTTACTAGTGTGGGTATAGCAGCCTCTATCTGCTGTGTTACTAATCGTGAGATTCTATCATCTTCATTGGTGGTTGTGTATACAGGAGTTTCTTCTCCGAGCCTGGTTCTAGGTCGTCCAACCCGTTCCGTTCTTCTTACGGGCTGTGTGTTCCTTCTTGGCGGCATGATTTTCTATATTTAATCGTAGTCAATATAAAAAAAATTTAAATTCTTAATAGCATTTTAGCTAACACTTAACAGACAAAAATTCCAAACATAAAAGATATTTCATTTAAGTTCTTATTAAGGATTTTTTGCATGTTAAAGTTAGAAGATAATTCTAATTTCTATGAACCCATTTCCATATCCTCGGAAAGATGTTTTTCTTGGATGTCTTCAATTCTTTAACATCCTTCTGAATACTCCTGATTTCTTGTTGGATTTTCTTAAGCTATTTAAGAGTCTGTTGAGCTGTCATCATTTGGTTCTCATCCATCTTTTGTCTTTTGCTTTCTCTTTCTTCATTCTTGGGAGAGTCAGCATTTTGTATTTATGTATCCTTATCTTGCTTAGCCTGAAACCTGTTTTCGCGTCGTACCTTTTTTTCGGGAGTTTTAATTGTATATCCTTCTACTGTTACCGGTGCACGTCGGACATAGATTTTTGGCTTATGGTTATTTTCAATTTCAGTTTAAGGAGTTTCCATGACTTGCTGAGGTTTGGGTTCAGATGTTATTTCTTTATAATTGCTATGGTTTGGATATTCAGATGGGTCAGTCTCACTGTGATAGTTATCAGAGGTCATAGCTGCAATGTATAAGGATTTACCAAGCTTGTAAACATAAGCATGGAAGATCCGGGTTGACATATCCTGGAGACTGAGACATATAGATAGCCTCTTGCAAAGTGTCATGCAAGAATGCATTATTGACATCTCATTTGTTGAGTGCGCCAATTTTATGACAAGTTAACAACAAGAACCATACGTATCGTTACAGGTTTAGTGACCAGACTAAACATTTCATAATAGTCATTTTCATATTCTTGAAGGAAACCTTTCTCCACGAGACAATCCCTATATTTATCAATGGAGCCGTTGTGACAAAATTCGATATGAAACACCCATTTACCCCTAATAGGTTCTTGATTTGAGGGAGGGAAAAACTCCAAAATGGGATTCTTGTGGAAACTATTAAATTCCCTATCCATAGACTGACGTTACTTGGGATCTTTCAATGCTTGGGTATGATTGTTAGGTTTGATGGTGGATGGAAAGATGAATGGTAAAGAAGTAAACGAACTTAGAATTAAAGTATTTGGGGTTAGGCTTGCAAGTGAGAGCTAGTAGAGGTGGAGAGGAAGTACATGGTGAAATAGACATAGTAGATTTAAGGTCGGAGAGGGAGGAGGGTGGTGGTGGGGAATTTTTATTAGAGTTGCCAGGAGAGATGGGCATGGAAGGGGGTGGAAGATAAGGTTAAAGTGGTTGTAGATAATAAGGTTGGGCTTGATGTCGAGGGTGAGGTTTTGAGTAAGTATGGGGTAGAGGGTTCGGAGTGGGATTGATTAGAGCTAAAGAGAGTAAGGAAGTAGTATCGGGGTCTTGACCAATAGATGAAGTTAAAGATGGAGTTCGAGTGGGAGTGTCGGCCAAGAGAGATGAGTCGTGACGTGAAAGAAAGATATGGCAGAAGGAATGTTAGGTGCATGTGAAGTTGAATAAAAGGCGAAGTGTGGTGGGATTATAGCATTTCTATGCGGATTTGGAAGATGAATAACATAAAATAATGCACTTTATAGACCGAGGATGAAGTTTGGTCTTGGCATATGGGTGTAACCTTGGATAACATAAACATCCAAACGGATTGAGTTTAGAGTATGATGGAGATTTTCCATAAAGGGCATGATAACAACATTGTGAATCAAAAACTGGAGTAGGCATTCTATTTATGAGATAGATGATCATTTGAAAAGCATAAGACGAAAATGAGAGTGGAAGGCTAGCGTAATGTCGGAAAGCTAAGCCTGTTCCATAATGTGACAATGGTGCCGTTCGGCAACACCATTTTGTTCTAGAGGTAGGGTGGTGTGGTGAATTGAGAGATACCTTAAGCTTGAAGGTAAGATGAAATCCCAATTCATTCTCCACAATTATCGCTAAAGAGAGAGATCAATGGGGTTTAAAAGAATTTTTTCACTAACAATTATTGTGGGAAAATTTGAGAACATTGAACTTATATTTCATTGGATATAATCAGATGTATTTGGTAGGACAATCAACAAGAATTATATAATATGTGAAGTCATCAATAGACCTTTCCATTGGTCCCCAAACATCCAAACACGCAAGTTGCAAAGGTTATGACTTTTATTATTGGAAGAAAAACTATATTGAGAATTTTAAATATCAAAAGGAAGACCTAACCGTTTGGCTAATGACTTAAATATGAATTGATGGACGTCCCTCGTATGAGATGTGCTCCTGAGGCGAAGATCCTTGACAAAAAATGTGTGGGAAAAAATACTTAGAAAAATAACTAGTATTACATAATTTTGCAATGAAAACAATTTAATTTTGAAATTTAGACACACATAGTACATCTTTCAAGGAAATAGAACCTGAAGGTTTATAGAAAGTGGTACGATGGGTGTTGTAATGAATAGAGTATTACCATCACCAAACACTATTTCATCTGGATCACCATACTAGTGTGAACCGAGGCATGGTACGAGGTAACATGGTGTGACGCCATAGTCTCCGCTGTCGAAAAATATATTAGATGGTTATGGAACCGAGCGTGAAGTAGTGACATTAGTAATTGGTGAAGTAGAGTCGGTGGGCATTGAACTACCCATTGTTACTTGATTTCTACGAAGAAATCTTGGAAGTTTCTTGCCCTCCTTTGTTTTATGACGTACAATATTGCAATAGTTACAATAAATATAATTATGAGTCATACGATTACCACAGGTAGCATTGTTGGAGATGAAGATGGATTGTAGGATGGTCGTGCGTCACAGTTATGGCAACGGTGGTTCTGTGCATCAGGAGAAGATTTATTGTTTAACCACGATTTCTTTTGAGTGTAGTTCACAGTGACCATTAATGGTAGTATTGAGGATTTCGTTGGCGTGAGATGACGTTCAAAGTCCACTAATTTTTCAAAAAGATTGATTGGTGTGTCATGAATATGGAGAGCTGTGATAGTATTGTTGTATTTATCTCCTAGTTGCGTGAGCACATGAACCAGTAAATATTCATCGTTAATGGGTTGTTGGACAAATGCAAGTTCATCAGAAATGGACTTCATATCATTTAGAAATTCAATGATAGACCTGGTGTCTTTGGGGTCTTGGCAAATCTTGTCTTGAGAGATATCACTCATGAGTGAGACTTATCAGCGTAACTTGTTACAAGTCTAATGCATGCGTCTATGGACATGTGAGCACATGAGATCACAAGTCGAATTGAGTTAGAGTAGCTACCAAGAATTACACTTAGAATATTGAACCAATAGATGTATTTTGGGTTTAGTTTTGACCGAGAGGCATCAACAAATGATCTAAGCTGATAAGAGTGGATTAATCTGTTTTTGCCATATAGGAAAGTTGGTGGCATTGAGTTTGATCCGAAATTTGTAGGTAGTGATTGGAATCAGTCAAATAGTCGATATTGCTGGTGGTGATGTGGAAGTGGTTTCAAGAGACATGATTTTAAAGGACCCGAGATGAGGAAGATGACCGGAAAAAGAAAAGGCCAGAACATTTACTCATTGGAGCTAGTGAAGCTCTGATGCCATATAATCAATGTTATAAAGAAGATGATAATCGATATATTTAATATTCAAAACAATTAGGCTACTTATAGCCATTTACAAATTACATGAACGAAGGAAATAGGACAACTTCAAGAAGATAAAGATGGTAAACAACACCAACCAATCCTATTTAAAAATGCAATTGAATTTGAATTTTAAATCAATGTTGACCTTGTTGACTATCTTTAGGTATATCACTAATAAAATTTGTTCACCCTTGATGTAAAACATCGAGAATTATTCATCTTCAAGAATAGCTATATAAAATGAAAAAAATAATGGTTTTCTGTCATAATATACATTATATCTATTATAATTAACTCATGTTCTCCTCAATAATTTTTTTTATTTTCTTCATTGGTTACCTATTTGTTTATGATATAGAGTAGATAGAAGCTTTGTTGGAAGAAACTATTTTGCCAAATTACTTATAGAGTTCAAATATAAAGGCTTGGGAAACCAAATTGTAACACCTCGAAATGTCAAAACGAGTCATCAATGCTAATGGGCTTAATTAGTGGGTATTTCATAAAAAAATAGGGAAGAAAATGGGTCATGGGCTAAACTAGGCTTATTGGGTAGTAGTCTGAGGAATTAAAGGCCCATAATCAGCCTTTTAACTCACCTAATCGGTCATTATCTTCCTCATTTGTAACCCTAACCACCAATTTCTAGATAGGGAAAGTAGAGAGATAAAGTGAAGAGAAACTCAAGATTTGGAGCTTCAAAGGTTAAGGGATTGAAGATCTGAACGATTGAGTATCAAACGACAAGAGAGTTTCAAGAAAGTTTCAAGAAAGCAAGGAAAGAATCAGCCTCTAAACCCTTTTGTAGATCAAACCTGAATTCTAGGGTTTTGGGTTTTGAAAAGTTGCAAAGAAGTGCATAAAAGTCAAATGTTTACGTATAAAAACATGTAAAGCTTAGATATAGCTTCATGGATGATAAACTAAAGGGTTGGATGTAAAAAGTTGCAATTTTGGGTTTAAAATGGGCTGGTTTGTTATTTCAGTTCGATCTGCGAAAATGTTTGTGCATCCAACGAAATTGTGTATTCAAGTTGCGAAACTGTGAGTCTTCTGCGAAACTATAGTTTCGCAGCTAATTTCGCAGCTATGGAATTCCAACGAAAGTTGGACGAAAGTGCCATGCGAAGCTGGTGGCGAAACTGCCATGCGAAACTGGCAGCAAAATTGTTAGCGAAACTGCCAGCGAAACTGGCAGCGAAATTAGCAGCAAATTTAAGAACAAATTAACCCCTTTAAGTGTTAACTGTAATGCCCAGAATAACGTCAAAACGAGCTAATAATGATAATAGGCCTCGCTTGGACTTTTTAAAGAAAATAAGCAGGTAATGGAGTATGGACCGAGTTAACTCTTCGAGTTATGAGTTTGATGAGTTTAAGGTCCCGGGAACGCCTAATATATATTAACGGATTAGCTTGAGCAGCTCTCATTTGCAACTCAACACTCTTGTTCTAGAAAGAGAGAGAGTAGAGAGAGAACGTAGAGAGAATTGAAGATTCAAGGCTCAATTGATCTCGGGATTGAAGATCGGTGTTCGTGAGCATCCAAACAACAAAAAAACACCAAGATTCCAGGCAAGAAACATCATTTAATCGTTGCTTTTGATGTAAACCCGGATTCTAGGGCTTGGGTTTTTAAAAGTGGCAAAGATTCGCCCAAAACTCATGTTTTTGGATAAGAAAATATGTAAGAAGCTTAGATATAGCTTATTGGGTGATAAACCAAGGTTTAGGTGTAAAATATTGAAGTTTTAGGTCAAAAATGAGTTGGTTCATAATTTTCAGCCCGTTTTGCGAAACTAGGTGTTCATCCGGCGAAATTAGGTATTCGTCCAGCGAAACTATGAAAGCTTCCTGCGAAACTATAGTTTCGCAGGTAGTTTCGCAGACATGGTTATCCAACGAAAGTTGGGCGAAACCGGCAGCGAAATTGGCAGCGAAGATGCCAGCAAAACTGTCAGCGAAGATGCTAGCGAAACTAGCAGCAAAAATGCTGGCGAAACTGCTGGCGAAACTGCTGGCGAAACTAGCAGCAAAACTGCTGGTCTCCCAGTGAAATTAGCAGCGAAACTGCTAGTCTGGCAGCGAAATTAGCAGTGAAATTAAGCAGAATTAACTCCTTTGAGTGTTAACTTAATAGCAGGCTGTGTAGTGCAACCCTTGCTTCGAAAGCTTGATTGAGAAGCTACTCATCGAGTCCAGGTGAGTTCTAGATTCCCTATTTAAAGGTTTTGAACTAGTTTGAGGCTGGAAATGCATCCAAAATATACACTTTAAATGATCAAGATTTTAAGAGGTTTTAAAGGGAAGATTGATTTTCCTATAAGGAAATGTGTTATATAAATTTTTAAAAATAACTAGCACGGCCCCAGCCAGGGGCGTTGCCCCTTGGATCCCACTAGGGGCTGCTACCCCTAGGACCCCGCTGTCAGGAGCTGCCGCCCCCGAACCCCACTGTCCCGCGGAGGGTCGGTTATGTTTTATGATAACTTATGCTGGTTATGCATATGTCTATGTATGTGAATGTGCGATGCATGATATTTATGATGATGTGTGATGGTATATGTTATGTACGATGATGCATGATGATGTTATGCTTATGTATGTTATGTATCATATGTTCCTTACTATGTATTATGATGTGACATTACATGGTGTGATTATGATAATGAATGTAAATTATTATTTTAATAAAGTGAAAGAATAAGATAATGAAAAGTGAAACTTAATGAATGTTACCCCCGGGCCCTTTTGATGATAAAAAGTCTTGCAAGCAATATGATAGACTTCACTTCCGTGAGTCTGATATATGATGATTGATCCGTATTCATGAGCGGACTATGTGTCTTGTAGTGTGGATCAACTACTGGGGGTTAGCTGCCAAGAGGATGTGTACCGACAGGGATTAGCATTCGTTGTCGATCAACAAGGAGCTCTTGCTTTGTGCAATCTCATTTATGATGAAAATGAAAGATAATGAAAGAATGAAACATAATGAACATGCTTATTATGATACAAGAAATGTTATGTATTATGTATGTGTGGTCATTATATGAAGGATAAAGTTATATTTTCTTATTTACCTAAAACTAGAACTCACTCAGCAACGCTGACTTTTATGCATTTTCCAGTTGGCAGGTAATGGTTGCTGAGGATGGCACAGGGATAGCTACTTGGCTCTTTTTGGATGGCATCCGTTTTCATAATGTTTTTGCGATGTAATGCAACAAGTGTTTTGTAACCAGTCAACAATGTATTAGTTTGCAAAAGTGATTATAATGAAATGGATGTTTAAATGTTTCTGCTGGATGGTTTATTTAAGTTAATGAAATTATATGTTTTATGTGCGATGATTGACCACCTGTGAGCGTCTCGGGAACGGGGCCTTACATTAACTTATGTGCAGGCTGTGTATTATGAGCATAGCTTAGAAAGCTTAGTTAAGACGCTACTCACTGCATCCGGGTGAGTTCTAGATTATAAATTTTCAATGTTTTGGGCTATTATGCATACTAAGTACACGTTTATAAATGACCAAGATTATAAGACGTTTTAATAGGAAGATCGATTTTTTTAACAAAATGTGCTATATAAATGTCTAAAAATAAATTTTATTCGCGCTAATCTGGCAGCCCGACCACAGCCAGGGGCGTTGCCCCTTGGACCCCGATAGGGGCTACTGCCCCTAGGACCCTGCTATTAGGGCTAAACCCCCGCTGTCCTCTGGCAGTTTGGTTATGTTTTATGATGGATTGTACTTGGTATGTTATGTACTCAATAAGTATTATATATTATAGTGGAAGATAATACAAATGAGAAGTGGAACTTAGCGAATGTTACCCCATGCCCTTATGATGATGAAAGTCTTGCAAACACTATGATAGACTTAAAATATATGAGTTTGATGTATGATGATGGATCCGTATTTATGAGCGGGCTAGGTGCCTTGCAGTGTGAATCAACTGTCGGGGGTTAGCTACCATGATTGTGTTGTTGTAAATTATGCATGTTAGTTTTTATATGCTTTGTTTTGTTTTACATAGCGCCTGGTGGGTGTATCCTCCTTGGTCCACCTTTTCTTTCTACAACCTATGTGGACCACTCACTCCTTGGTGGGAAAGGAAGTATTTGTCTGTATCCTTGTTCTTTCATGAAGTGGTGTTAAGAAGCTTGTACAAGTCATTTGTAGATAGAAGATCTTGTGTGTTGCTCTAAATTACATGTACCATCTACTGTGGCCCTCTGAAGAGAGTTAATTGACGAAAATTGTATTCATATTCACATCTAACTATGGAATAGGTCCTTCAGCCATTTGAAGGAATAACTTTCTTTTGTAGTTGCACCCTCTTCTTTTTCATTTCTCATCTTCAACTCCTCTTCAGTCTTGGCTTTCTTTGTTAGGTCAGTACGATGAAGGCTGCGTAGAAAATTTATGATGTGAGCAACTACTTGGGAGTTGGAGGATTTGGAGAATGGTTTGTCTACTAACTCAACAATATCAAATTTTCTTGAGTGTAGAAAAGATGGTGTATCAAGTCTACTGACTTCACCATTCTCCTTTTCCACAATAAGGTTGTGAGAAGGTTTATCGAACCTCCACTAGATAATCTATCTTCTAGGATTAAGGGGATTAGTTGGTAGTTTGTCCACTTTTCTAGTATCTAGTAGAGTCACGAATCTTCTTCTCAACTTCTACTCTTCTTCCTTGAGTGCATCTAAGTTAGTTGCTAGAAGTTGAAGAGCTTGGTCCATTATTCCCCTGGGCAGATCTAGGAATGCATCTCTTCTATGGGAACAAGAAGAGCCATCAATATATCTTAGTCGTATGGGCTCTTCATCACAAGAGATTTGGCTTAGGGTTGTGCAGTTAATGAGCTTCCTCTTGATCTCCTTGAATTCCTCTAAGGTCAGAGGCTTAGATGGTTTAGAGGATGGCTTGCATAAAGGCTGGGTTTGAGGTTGTGTTTTGCGCTTAAGTGTTGGTAGTGGTGGTTGTTGTTGAGAGGTAATAGGTAAGGGTGTAAATAAGGCTGATGGTGTAGGTTCAGGGGTGTAAGGTTCAGTAGTAGGTTTGGTTTTGATGGGGAAGGAAAAACATATGTATTCAGGTTTTATTGGTTGTGGTTTGGGTACCATCCTTAGTATACCTTAAGCTTGAGTTACCACCTTTATTCTTCATAAGCAAATGTCAACTTTGAGTTTATTAGGATGATGTTGTGGGGTCTTTTTTGACATGGACCTACTTGCCTGCCTGTGAAGTCATGAGCCCTAATATAAGCTTTCATCTAGGCTTTATCTCCCACCTTCTTAGCAATCGTAAGTTGGGCCTCCTCCTTATTCTTCTTTTCCTTCAACTTTTCCCTTGTAGCCTTCTTTCTATCCTTATTAATTGATCTTGCTCTTCGTGAAAAAGAAACAAGATCATGTCATTTTCATAAGGAGTCAACTCCTTCTGAGAATAGCACCTTCAGCATAGGAAGGCTATCCTCTCCATCCTCTTCCTTTGCATAACCTCTTCTTTCTTCCTCCTCCATTCTCCTTTTTGACCAACCATGCTGCTTCCTCGTTCTCCTTTTGCAAGAAGGTTGCCTTCTCTAACTGCATAAGCTCATCAAGTAGGAATAAAAGCATTTCTTCATTGTCCACTCCTAGGCTAATGAGTCTGTCTATTACCACCACTCTCCTCCTACTATTGATAGACTCTTGACCACTGTTGTTTTGCTGCTTGCAACCAGCAGTTTCCCAGTATTAGGTCTACTTTTCTTCTTTAGCTTCTCTAACCTTTTCTCATCTAGAAGCTTCCTTGCAGTAATCTTCCTAGGATCTGAAGAAGATTCATCCTTTAGAGATTCTGGGTTAGAGGATTTAGATTGGGGAGAGTGGGGTTGAACTTGTGGTGCTTGTTGTGTCTAAGACAAAGGGATCTTGAGGAAGTCCTCAATTTTTACAATAGAGGGTAGATCAAGGATGGCCTCTATGATGAACAGGTCATGAACAAAGATGAAAATTTAATAATCCCTTCTGCACCTTGAATTTCTATTTCAGAAGAGATTGGTATCGCACTACCTGTCGTATATGAGTCAGTTGTTGGGCCATAAGTGTCACACCCCGATCGACAGCGGAATCATCGAAGTGGAAGAATGTGAAATGACTGTTCATAGCTCATGGAATTAAATAAGTTGAAATAATATTAAATGTCACTTTTCATTGAATAAAACTAGACAATTAAATCATTACAACAGAATAAAGATTTAAACAATAACAAAAGATATTTATTTAACTAAGTCCAAGTGCTATATGAGCAAGAAGAATTTCTTCAAGTAGAAATCCTAAAACATGTTAAAAATAAAGGGTCAACTTTAAAAGTTGGTGAGTTTCCATGGGTTAGGTATAGATACATATATAATAAGGTTTACAAGTAGCAATTCATGTCAATGGTTATGATTTATGCAAGTTCATAGGACACATATAGCTACAATCAAACTTGACCAAGAATAAGTTTACAAATTTATAACAATTAGCTAAATATATATGGTTCACATGATGAACAAGAATACACCATCAGGAGCCAACAATACATCGGCTTTAGCACCAAATAGGTTTGTCATCCCATAGATCTATGATATCACCAGACTAGCAATAGTTAATGATTGTCAGCATATAATGTATCTCATATTAAACTCATAATAGTACAAATAACCATGACCAAAAAGTAAAGATGAATTGCATGTGCATTTAAAAGTATCAAGATGTTTACAAGTGTAAGTTTATAAGGTTAACATGTTTCACCCTAAAAGGTGTGAAATAAAGTAAAAAAGGGCATGGAGAACTCACATGGGAAACTCATATTGTATAATGATGGTTGTTGAGTACATAAGAAATCTTCAATATTCAAGAGTCAAAGGTGATATCCTAAAGGATAAAAAGAAAAAATAACTTGAGGTCAGAATTCATTATAAGAAGTTCGGACATTTAGAGAATGCCAAAAAGTGAAAGGTAGATTGAAAAATGATTATTGTACCAATTTTAGATTCTAGATAGAAGGTTTGGTACGTTTTTGAATAGGTTTTAAAAATAGAAAAAAGGTTTTATAAAATTATAAAAATTTGTAGTTGACTAGTCAGGAGTCTTCCGGACAACTTTTGTTTAGAAATATTGTTATGAAAACACCCGTAAATAAGTCAAATCAGCAGCACAAGACAGAAGGTGCCGAAATGCGCACTTATCTTATGAAGGCTATTGTTGAGTCGTCCGATTAAGTTTAAAGACGTATAAATTGTTGTTGTAAATATTATTCTTTGAAATTAATATTGGAGTCTGATTTTACTCAAATTTAGTTAGTTATGACCAAGTTATGGTCAGTTGAAATCAGACTATATTCTGCGAAAATTATAGTAAAGCACTTATGTGAATTTTTAAAATTGTTAAAATGGGTTAGAACAAATTTACTATGTCGATATATGATATATTAGACTTTATTTAAGTAATATAAAAATATTCCAAGACTTTGGCATAACCATAACTTAGGAAAATAATCTTGTGGAATAACCGAATGCGGCAACATAACCGTCGATATGCAAACGAGCATTCTTTGTTTACGTTAGCTTGATTTAGAAATGTTAGTAATTGTTATAAGGTTAGTGAATGTTAGAAGGTTAATGATCAAATGATAATGATTAAAATCAAAAGAAATTTAGTATAAGAAAGAATAAAAGTATAAAGATAAAGTCATGAGAATAATGGATGTTAGGATGATTGAAATAATATAGAAATACATAATATAAGAACAATATAAGATACCTTAGTATTAGAAACTTCTTGAAATTACTTCTAAAAGGAAATTCTTGAAATTGATTAAAACCAATAAATGAAAGAAAGATATGTGAGTGAGATTTTAGAGAATGAGCAAATGAAAGTGAGGCCTAAAGCTTGCTTTTATAGTTGAGGTTAGGAGGAGGTTATGAATGGTGTTAATGCTGAGTTACAAGTCTTTTAAAAAGGGGTTATGATTAGAATCTAAAGTAAATATAAAATTAAATAGTTTAATAAATAAAATAATAATTACAATTTAAACTATAAATTTAATTGAACAACTTTTTTTCTATTAAATATTTATGAACTTTATAAATCTCACAAAGAACTTGTAATTTGATTATTGATTTTAGTTTATTATTTATAACCTTTTAATATTATAAAATTTACTTTATAAATTATAGAATTTAAGTTAAATTGATTAAGTGACACATTTATTACTTTTGGAACATAAAAATAAATAAAATGACTAAATAATGGATTTGATTTACAAGATTGACTTAAACGGGTTTGGGTTTGGGTTTATACTTTGAAAATGGGAGGATGTTACAATAAGTCCTTATTTCTCCTTTGAAGTTAATCTCAGGTTCAATAGGAACTTTAGGTTGACCAACTTCCTTCTCAGAGGTAGGAGGTGCAGTCAATCTTTGAAGCTCTCTTCAACTCCAAAGTAGGCAATTAAAACATTAGGGGAGGGATGTTCAAGGGAGAAGCTTATGAAAAATTTGGTTAGGAATCTGTTGATATCAATAAGCATCCTTGACTCCACTTGAATAGCAATAGGATGTGGCTGAGAAAAGATGGTTGCAGGGTGTTGTTGTGTGGGGTAAACTAAAGATAGGGAGGTTGTGATGGCTAAGTTGGGTTCCTCATGTCTTTGTTTATGTACATTCTTCCCATTTCTTGTAGCATCTTCTTGAGAAGTAGATGAGCTAAAGGAAGAAGTTAAAGAAACTTGAATTGGTATGTGCCTAGCAACTTTCTTAATATTTTTCTCAGCTAGTTGGGCCTTGAGATTTTCAATCTCATGTTGTTGAGTGGCAAACCTATCCTCTTAAGTCTTAACCTTTGATTCAAGGTTTAAGACTTTAGAAAGTAGGTCTATTATGGTAAGTTGTAGACTATCCTCATCTTCTTTTGAAGAATCACAGGGAGATGAGATAACATACCTCGTATGTTCATCATCACCACCAGATACGGTTTCTTGGCTCCCTAGTTTCCCTTTCATACTGATGTCTCTTTAAAAGGCATTAATTGGCAAGGTTTTGTAGACTCTGTCTCACTTATTTTACCACTATCCTGAGAGGCCATGAGACACTCTCAGTAGTTGTAGCTGATTCTACATGAGTCCCCTCCACACCTGTGGGATTCACCTTAGTTTGGTCTAGCTGATGTGGGCTAGATATCAGAGGTTCCCTAGGGATCAGTGGATCTTCAGAGTGGGAGGAAGATAACATCCTAGCCCTGATAAAACATGATATGCTCATCAAAACATGTTAATAAGTCATGAAAGGATACAAAGGTTATTCTTAATGACCTGGGACCTTGGTGAGCACCAATTGGCTTTGTGCTAGTGTTCTGGTTGTCCTTTTTTGGCTTCTCAAGTGAGTGTTGTGAGTCATACTAGGGCTTAAGGTTGGGTTTCAGGCACATCAAGTTGAGATTGAGAAGACCTAACATTGTGTAACACCGGTTATTTTTAAAAGTCAAGATATGAAGAATAAAAGCATGAAGGCAATAAGGTCCAAGTGGATGGACTAAAAATGTAAAAAAGGACAAAAATCTTTGAAAAGTTGGTGTAAAGGTGGGCATGGCCGCCCAGCCTCATTTCACATCATCATCTTCTTCGGTTTTAGAGAGAGAGAGAGCAGAGGAACTCTCGGTTTTGAAGAAAAAGAAGAAGAAATCGAATTCAAGGTAAGAATTTGCGGTTTTTATGTGTTTATGACGGGTTTTAGCCCGGTTATGTGATTATGTGCTTATGTGTTGTGTTTATGCTCGTGTGTATGTGTTTGGATGTTATTTCTAGGTGTTTTGAACTCTTTGCAGCGGGTTAAAAGGAAGAACACCAAGTTGCACCAGGTGAGTTCTAGACCCTGGTTTTTACATGTTTTAAACTATCTTTGGGGCTGAAAACGTATTAAAATGATTTTTACGAGTTTATGTGTGAATACTCGTATGTATGGTGTATGTTGCATGTAAGTTCTGGATGGTTTATAGGCTACTCATGTTTAGAATAGCCACATTATGCTTATAACAGATGGGTTCGATGATTAGGATTGAAAATATCCTAGAAATATGTTTTACAGAATGCTCATGCATCTAGATAAGTGTTCATACGTCTGAAAGTGCCTTAGAAAGAATTAAGTGTAAGTCATGCGCCTAAACAGTAGCTTATGCACCCAAATTTGCCTTAGAAATGTGTAAATTCAGCCCATGCGTCTGAACAGTGGCCCATGTGCCTTGAAATATTAGTCGGATGACTAAATGTAGGGCCATGCACCCCAATAGTGTCCATGCGCCCAAGTGGCTCATGCGCCTAAGTGTTCATGCGTCTGAATAGTATCCTTGCGCC
This sequence comes from Flaveria trinervia, assembly GCA_025506515.1. Classification (NCBI taxonomy): domain Eukaryota; kingdom Viridiplantae; phylum Streptophyta; class Magnoliopsida; order Asterales; family Asteraceae; genus Flaveria; species Flaveria trinervia. The sequence goes on from CM046447.1 coordinate 52,623,606, forward strand.
TAGATTGGGCTGGAATTTACTAAGTGTTCAGACGTCCAGGAATCCCCATGCGCCTGAACAGTACCCATGCGCCTGAAAGTGGCCCATGCGCCTAAGTGTTCCCTATGCGCCTGAATAGTGTCCATGCGCCTGCATAGTACCCATGCGCTTAGGACTTAGAATATTTTTCGGATTTGTGGGGTGTTAGGATCAGTGATCTACGTTTGATTGATTAGAGAGTATAGCATCGGAATTCTAACAATGAATTAGCCAATTCACAAGAACGAAAAGATATTCAATGAAGAACAAAAACGGTTATAGATAGAGAGAATTCTGCAAATATATTCATTCAATATTCGCTTTCGTGGTAACGGAATGTCACAATTACAATTAGGTCGACACCTCTTATATAAGAGATGTGACGTCTGCTTATGTCACTTGATAGTGACATCTAACAGAATTATTCCAACTGAAACACAACTACTGAAGATGTCAAAACAGCTGACATCTTCTTACAAAAATACTAAGTGTTATCAGTTACTACAACTACTGAAAAACATAAAACTACTGATACTACAACGAGTGAAGAACAAGCTCTTCAGTCGTTTTACAAAACTACTGGAAGTAAAAACATAAAACTACTGATATCACAACTACTGAAGAAGTACTCTTCAGCTGTTGTGACGAACTACTGAAACTTCAGTACTTGGTCTTCAGACTTGAACTTCAGACGTTTCATCAGCTGATGACTTCAGTAGATATCATCAGCTGATGTCTTCAGTCTTTATCTTCAGACTTTGTACACCAGTTGTTGATCTTCAGCACTTGTAGACTCTTCAGCTGTTGTACTTCTGTACTTTGGTCTTCAGCTTCAGCACTTGTGTTCTTCAGCTGTTCAGCTTCAGCACTTGTGTTCTTCAGCTATTGAGCTTCAGCACTTTAGTCTTCAGCTGTTGAAGTCTTCAGTACTTGATCTTCAACTGTTGAAGTTTTCAGCACTTGTCGAACTGCTGATGAAGCCTTCAGCAGTTGTTGTGATATCATGTGGGACTTAGAGGTTTTCTGATCTTGGCTCATTGGTTTTTTTGGTCCAACATGGGGAAAATGTGTAAAGTAGGCTTTGACTTGGGAAATCCCCGGGGGACTATAAGTTTCCTTTTGGGGTCATAGATAGTATGATGGGCATGTTATTAATGATGATGATGATGATGATGATGTTGCATGATTGTGCATGATGTATGTTATGTATGTATAATGCATTGTGATGATGTATGACTGGTATGTGATGTTATGTTTCTATAATGATGAATGTTTATCTTTCCATGGCTTTATATGTTATGTTAATGATGAACCGAAAGTATTATGTAACGTAAAGTGAAAGATACTGAAAGAGGAACATGACGAATGAATGCATGAATTAATGAATGAATGAACGTAAAAAGCCTTGCAAGCAAATGTATGGAGGTCCACACCCAATGAAGGGTGTTAGCTTAACTGTGTGCGGGTTAGCTACCCCAAAAGGATACACATTGGGTTCCAATCCTTGTGATTGACCATATGTATGGGATCCTTGCCGCTTGCCCCAGGTACTGGAGTCAGCTTTGTTCACAATGTTCGGGGGTCTATGATAGACCTCTGGCCCAGTAACCAGCTTCGTGCACAATGTTCGCGGTATAGCATATGGCATTGATCCGCAATGAAAAGAAAAGATGAATGGTGAATGTACTTGCCCCAGGTACTGGAGTCAGCTTCGTGCATAATGTTCGAGGTCTAAGATAGACCTCAGGCCCAGTAACCAGCTTTGTGCACAATGTTCGGGGTATTGTACATATCACAAGTTGTAACGAATGAACGAAGATTAATGAACGTAATGGAAGATAATAATGATATTATTGTATGTACGTATGATGTATGATCACGAATGAATAAAACGTATAGTATGGACTCTGTAAGGAAATAATAACAGCTTATGTATGTTTTAATATAAAACTAGAACTCACTTAGCGACGCTGACTTTTATACGTTTTCAGTTGGCAGGTAAACGTTGCTGAGGATGGCACGAGGCGGCTACTCAGCTCTTTTGGATGTCATCCATTTAATTAAGGCTTTTGTGATGTAATACAACAATGTAATTTTGTAACCAACAAACAATGCATTATTTTGCAAAAGTTTTTAGAATGAAATGAAATGCCATTTGTTTTATGTTTTTCACTGCAATGTTTTGATGAATAAATGTAAAGAATATGTTTTACGTGCTATGAATCACCAGCTGTAAGCGTCCGAGAACGGGGCCTTACAAGTTGGTATCAGAGCCAAAGTTTAAGTGAAATGGGTAAATTTTCAAAATAAACCTTAACTTAAACTGAGAATGGGACAGAATGGGAATGGGATGCCAGTCTGAGTAGCTGCGTGCCATCAGGTATTTTCGTAATGTTAACCGGTTTATGTGCGCATGGTATGTGGTTACGTGTTGTATGTAGATTTAAATACTAATGTAGTCTGGACAGGTAATGCTCGGGGTATGAAGAGTAAAATGAGTGGCTAATCACAACTGGCCACTGTAATTAGGGACTTACTATACTTGACATAAACTGAGCTGTTCCCTTGAATGACCGTGTTGGTGTTTGAATCTTTCAGTGTGAGTTAGAGGATGGCCGGTGGTAGATCGTCTAAAGCTTCACGTGGTGGTGGACATGGTGCCGAACCAACGTTACGAGGGGAAGGCCTAGGGCCGAAAAGGTGGTTCATGAAGAACCAAAAACCCCTCATCCGGAGGGCGGAGATGAGAGTGCTAACCTGAGAGCCTCAGTGAAGGAGGCGGTTGTGGAAGAAGTGCACCAAGTCATGCAGACGATCCTACCGTCTGTGGTGACCGAAGTGATAAAGGCAGTTAGAGAGGGAGAGAGAAAGGAAAGGAGTAGACCTACGGGCGAAGGAAGATAGCCCGAGACTGAGACGGTTCCGTCCGATGATGAGGACGCGGAAGAAGAGCCTGTGCTGGAGGCGATCCGAGGCTGCAACTACGGGGTGTTTATGAGATGCAAACCCCCTACTTTCGATGGGAACGACACTGCCGCTGATGCTCACCGGTGGGTGAGGGAAATGGAGGCGGTACTTGATATCAGCGAGTGCCAAGAAGACCAGAAGGTTAAGTTCGCTACCCACTCATTCGTAGACTTGGCTCTGTGCTGGTGGGACAATATAGTCCAAGCCGAGGGTAGTCGGGCGATCGGGAGAATGAGATGGTCGGAGTTGAAAAAGTTGGTGATCGAGGAGTTTTGTCCTCACCGGGAAATGGACAAGGTCGAGAAAGAGTTTCTGCAACTGGAGGCGGGAACTATGACACACCAAGAGTACACCACAAAATTCAATGAAATGGCATGACTGGTGCCCGATCAGGTGACACACTGTCACGAAAGATTAAGAGATATATCCAGGGATTGCGGCGGATATCCGTAGGCATATGATCGCCGCCCGGCCAAGCACTTTTTGGTCGGTGGTTGATTTGGCTAGTAGACTATATGATGAGCGTGAGGTGGTGGTGGCTGAGGAGAAGAAGACGAGTAGGGATTGGAGAAACTGGAATGGGAAACGGTTTGGATGTGGTAGAGCCGTTCCAAACAATAAGGTGGCGAGGGTAGGTGACCGGCATGTGGTCACAGCTGGTGCTGGGTTGGAGAAGTGTGGTAAGTGCGGGAAGGATCACCGTGGCGAGTGCAGATGGGGGTTGAATATTTGTTTCAAGTGTGGGAAGCCTGGTCATATGGCTAGAGACTGTGGAGGTGTGAAGTGTTTCAACTATGGGGGAAGTGGTCACATGAGTAGGGAGTGTAAGAAGCCAAGGGTCGAGAGTTCCGGGGTGAAGAAGCCCGGAGGAGAAGGGCAGAAGGCGAGCGCCCGAGCTTTCACGATGACTCGGGAGGAGGCTAGGACAGATCCCGATGTGGTGTTAGGTATGTTTCTAGTAAACCAAACTCTTGCATCTGTGTTGTTTGATTCTGATGCTAGTAGGAGTTTCATTTCTGCTGCCTTTGGTGCTAAGTTTCCTAATAAGAGTAGATGTATTGGTGAGCCATTCGATGTAGAAATGGCTATTGGTAAGTCCACTAGAATTACTGAGGTAATAGAGGACTGTGCCATAGAACTAGAAGGCCATAGGTTTGCTGCTAGGTTACACGTGATACCCCTGGTTGGATTTGATGTAGTACTAGGGATGGACTGGTTAGCAACCTATGAGGCAAACATCGTGTGTCACAAAAAGATGATCCGATTGACAACGCCTGACGAAAATGAGGTGACGGTTTATGGTGATCGCGTCATGACAATCCCGAGGGTGATTTCGATGGCGGTGGCGGGAAAGTGCATGAGACGCGGATGTAGTGCCTATTTGGCATACATAAAAGATGTGGATGCGTCGGTGCCGCAATTATCCGAAGTACCAGTGGTGCGTGACTTTCCGGACGTATTCCGGAAGACTTACCCGGTGTGCCACTAGACCGCGAGGTTGAGTTCCAAATCAATCTGATACCTAGTGCCCAACCCGTTACCAAAGCACCGTATCGGTTAGTTCCCACGGAAATGAAAGAATTAATGGAGCAGTTACAAGAACTGCTGGATAAGAGGTTCATTAGACTGAGTATCTCTCCATGGGGTGCTCCGGTATTATTTGTGAAGAAGAAAGACGGTAGTATGAGGATGTGTATTGACTACCGAGAGCTGAACAAGTTGACAGTGAAAAACTGATACACCCTACCAAGAATAGACGATCTGTTTGATCAGCTCCAAGGTGCTAGTTGGTCTTCGAGGATAGATCTTCGATGTGGTTACCATCAGTTGAAAGTGAAGGAGCAGGACATTCCTAAAACATCTTTTCGCACGCGCTACGGTCACTATGAGTTCTCGTTATGTCGTTTGGTTTGACCAATGCGCCAGCTGCTTTTATGGATCTGATGAATCGAGTGTATCGGCCAATGCTAGATAAATCAATGATTGTGTTTATTGATGATATTACAGATTTATTCGAAGAGTGAGATTGAGCATGCCGGTCACATTCGGGAGGTTCTGGAGACATTAAGAAGGGAGAAGTTGTATGCAAAATTCTCCAAGTGCGCGTTTTGGTTACGCGAAGTTCAGTTCTTGGGTCATGTGGTGAATCCCAATGGGATTATGGTGGACCCGGCTAAGGTAGAGGCAGTGATGCAATGGAAGTCTCCAAAGACGCCATTCGAGATTCGTAGTTTCTTGGGTTTGGCGGGCTACTATAGGAGATTTATCCAAGACTTCTCTAAGATTGCTTCTCCACTGACTAAGTTGACCCGGAAGGATGTAAAGTATGTATGGGGTCAAGCTCATGAGAAGGCATTCGAGGAATTGAAGGCGAGGTTGACTCAAGCTCCTGTCTTGTCGTTACCTGATGGAAGCGAAGATTTGGTGGTGTATTCAGACGCTTCTTACCCGGGGTTGGGGTGTGTGTTAATGCAAAGAGGAAAAGTTATAGCCAACGCATCCCGACAGCTGAAGGTTAATGAGGTCAACTACCCTACTCATGACTTGGAAGTAGCGGCCGTGGTCTTTGCACTAAAAATTTGGAGGCACTATCTGTATGGAACGAAGTGCACCATCTTCACCGACCACAAGAGCTTAAAGTACTTCTTTGAGCAGAAGGATCTGAATATGAGACAGAGGCGATGGTTGGAGCTCATAAAGGATTATGATTGTGAGATCCATTACCATCCGGGCAAAGCTAACATGGTGGCTGATGCTCTTAGCTGGAAGGAGAGGCCCGAGCCAATTTGGGTGAAAGCATACCAACTAATCATGACCTCTGATGTAATGAAGCAAGTCAAGGAGTTTCAGGATGAAGCATTAAAAGAAGATCATCTAAACTCTTAAAGAATGAGAGGTCTGGTTAGGGAATTGAGTGAAAACACGCTTGGTGCTAAAACTCGATTTGGATGGGTGTGGATTCCTCGTTTCGAGAATCTACGTGTGAAAATTATGGACGAAGCTCACAAGACCCGATACTCTATCCATCCCGGTGCCACAACGATGTACCAAGACATGAAGAAGGATTATTGGTGGCCGGGTATGAAGCGTGACATGGTGGAGTATGTGAGCAAGTGCCTTACTTGTTTGCAAGTGAAGGCGGAATATCAAAAGCCGTATGGGAAGATCCAACCTTTGGATATACCAGAATGGAAGTGGGAGCACATCACCATGGATTTCATTACGAAGTTGCCACGTACTCCAAAGGGGTACGATGCCATATGGGTGATTGTTGACCGTTTGACGAAGAGTGCCCACTTCCTACCGATCCACGAGACATATTCATCCGAGAGGTTGGCTGACCTGTTCATTAAGGGGATTGTAACTCGTCATGGTGTGCCGTGTCTATTGTGTCGGATCGTGACACCCGGTTTACATCTAAATTCTCTAAGAAATTCCACGATGCCATAGGGACGAGGTTACATATTAGCACGACTTATCATCCCCAAACTGATGGTCAGTTAGAAAGGACCATTCAGACGTTGGAAGACATGCTTCGGGCATGTGTGATTGATTTTGGGGGAAGTTGGGACGACCACTTACTATTAGCTAAATTCTCGTACAATAATAGTTATCATGCCAGCATTGGTATGCCGCCATATGAGATGCTATACGGTAAAAACCCGTTTGTTGGGGTGACATTGGTCAGAAAGAGTTGGGAAGCGTCGAGGTAATCGAGGCTACGACCGAGAAGCTGGAGAGGATCAAAGCCTTCATGAAGGCAGCTAAAGATAGACAGAAGTCGTATGCCGATAAACAACGTAGACCAATTGAATTCCAGATGGGTGACCGGGTTATGTTGAAGGTCTCACCTTGGAAGGGTATTATCAGATTCAGGAAGCGGGGCAAGTTGAGCCCAAGATATATAGGCCCTTTCCGAATCATTGCTCGAGTAGGAGAGGTGGCCTATAGATTGGAATTGCCAGATGAGTTCAATGGAATTAACCCGACATTCCATGTATCTCATTTAAGAAAGCGCTTAGCTGATGAAGACATGATTGTTCCATTGGAGGACATTGAAGTTGATGAAAGGCTCAATTATGTGGAGCAACCGGTGGCAATCATCGATCGTAAAGAGAAGAGGCTGAGGAATAAAGTGGTTCTCTTGTGCGTGTACAGTGGAAGCACAGGAAGGGATCCAAGTCCATATGGGAGACGAGGAGGAGATGAGGCAGCATTATCCTCATATGTTCGAGGAATAACAGGTTTCAGGGACGAAACCTATATAAGGGGGTGGACTTGTAACACCCGGTTATTTTTAAAAGTCAAGATATGAAAAATAAAAGCATGAAAGGCAATAAGGTCCAAGTGGAGGGACTAAAAATGTAAAAAGGACAAAAATCTTTGAAAAGTTGGTGTAAAGGTGGGCATGGCCGCCCACCCTCATTTCACCTCATCATCTTCTTCGGTTTTAGAGAGAGAGAGCAGAGGAACTCTCGGTTTTGAAGATGATGAAGAAGAAGAAATCAAATTCAAGGTAAGAATTCGCGGTTTTTATGTGTTTATGACGGGTTTTAGCCCGGTTATGTGATTATGTGCTTATGTGTTGTGTTTGTGCTCGTGTGTATGTGTTTGGATGTTATTTCTAGGTGTTTTGAACTCTTTGCAAGCGGGTTAAAAGGAAGAACACCTAAGTTGCACCAGGTGAGTTCTAGACCCTGGTTTTTACATGTTTTAAACTATCTTTGGGCCTGAAAATGTATTAAAATGATTTTTACGAGTTATGTGTGAATACTCGTATGTATGGTGTATGTTGCATGTAAGTTCTGGATGATTTATAGGCTACTCATGTTTAGAATAGCCACATTATGCTTATAAAAGATGGGTTCGATGATTAGGATTGAAAAATCCTAGAAACATGTTTTACAGAATGCTCATGCATCTAGATAAGTGTTCATACGTCTGAAAGTGCCTTAGAAAGAATTAAGTGTAAGTCATGCGCCTAAACAGTAGCTCATGCGCCCAAATTTGCCTGAAAATATGTAAGTTCAGCCCATGCGTCTGAACAGTGACCCATGCGCCTTGAAATATTAGTCGGATGACTAAGTGTAGGGCCAAGCGCCCCAATAGTGCCCATGCGCCCTAATAGTAACCATGCGCCCAAGTGGTCCATGCGCCTAAGTGTTCATGCGTCTGAATAGTATCCATGCGGCTAGATTGGGCTGGAATTTACTAAGTGTTTAGACGTCCAGGAATCCCTATGCGCCTGAAAGTGGCCCATGGGCCTAAGTGTTCCCCATGCGCCTGAATAGTGTCCATGCGCCTGCATAGTGCCCATGCGCCTAGGACTTAGAATATTTTTCTGATATGTGGGGAAAATATGTAAAGTAGGCTTTGACTTGGGAAATCCCCGGGGGACTATAAGTTCACTTTTGGGGTCATAGATAGTATGATGGGCATGTTATTGATGATAATGATGATGATGATAATGTTGCATGATTGTGCATGATGTATGTTATGTATGTATAATGCCTTGTGATGATGTATGACTGGTATGTGATGTTATGTTTCTATAATGATGAATGTTTATCTTTCCATGGCTTTATATGTTATGTTAATGAATGAACCGAAAGTATTATGTAACGTAAAGTGAAAGATACTGAAAGAGGAACATGACGAATGAATGCATGAATTAATGAATGAATGAACGTAAAAAGCCTTGCAAGCAAATGTATGGAGGTCCACACCCAATGAAGGGTGTTAGCTCAACTATGTGCGGGTTAGCTACCCCAGAAGGATGCACACTAGGGTCCAATCCTTGTTATTGACCATATGTAAGGGATCCTTGCCGCTTGCCCCAGGTCCTGGAGTCAGCTTCATGCATAATGTTCGGGGTCTATGATAGACCTCAGGACTAGTAACCAGCTTCGTGCACAATGTTCGGGGTATAGCATATGGCATTGATCCAGAATGGAAAGAAAAGATGAATGGTGAATGTACTTGCCCCAGGTACTGGAGTCAGCTTCGTGCACAATGTTCGGGGTCTATGATAGACCTCAGGCCCAGTAACCAGCTTCGTGCACAATATTCGGGGTATTGTACATGTCACAAGATGTAACGAATGAACGAAGATTAATGAACGTAATGGTAGATAATAATGATATTATCTGTATGTACGTATGATGTATGAGCACGAATGAATAAAACTTATAGTATGGACTCTGTAAGGAAATAATAACAACTTATGTATGTTTTAATATAAAACTAGAACTCACTCAGCGACGCTGACTTTTATACGTTTTCAGTTGGCAGGTAAACGTTGCTGAGGATGGCACAAGGCGGCTACTCAGCTCTTTTGGATGGCATCCATTTAATTAAGGCTTTTGTGATGTAATACAACAATGTAATTTTGTAACCAACAAACGATGCATTATTTTACAAAAGTTTTTAGAATGAAATGAAATGCCATTTGTTTTATGTTTTTCCGCTGCAATGTTTTGATGAATAAATGTAAAGAATAAGTTTTACGTGCGATGAATCACCAGCTGTAAGCATCCCAGGAACAGGGCCTTACACATTGATATTAAGGTTAATAGTAGAGATGGTTGGATCTATGCTGAGTGGGATGACTAGGTTGTGAGATTGAGATTCTCACTTAGGATCGAATATAATGATTGAGTTAATGATTGAATGGCGGAATCATACAATCAAGAAACATTCAATGCAGAAGAAATACTCATAAATGCTTTGTATATATTAATAAAGGTGATTGATTACAATGACTACTAGGGTTTCGCAAGAAAAGTAATAATGCACCTAGAGAATACAAAATATTCTGATTGTCTAAAATCTGTCACCTCATGTATGAGGTTTTCTATTCTATTTGTACGCAGACAAGATGCCTTTTACAAAATGATTAAACTACCCCTGACCTATTACATTAGAACTAGTCTAAATCTTGATCCGCATTACATCTTGTTCATCCGCATTGGCAAATGCGGATGAGTTGGCTTGATCAGCATTTCTTTACTTGATCTTCCGCATTAGTATGTTGGTCATCCACATTGGTTAATGCGGATGAACAAATACTTCTACGCATTTGTCTGGTCATCCGCATTGGCAAATGCGGATGAACATAATCTTGTCCGCATTTCTTCTGGTCTTCCACATTTGTTAATGTGGAAGAAAAAATACTTGTCCCCATTTGTTTTAAGAATTCCGCATTTACAAATGCGGATAGCCATACTTGGTTTTTCTTCTGTGAAGGATCTTCATCCGCATTACTTCTTGGAGTTGTGGGAATCCAGTAGAGCAACCATCAACTCACCCATTGAATTGGCATGTATTATCCTTTCAGGGTCCAACAATACTCCCCCTAAGGATTATACAGCCTATGTTCTTCAATGTTTGGGTAGTGATTGAGGTTGAGATGATTCGCTGGGTCTTGTGATGGCGTAAAAGGTGCTGCTTGAGTTGGATTGAAAATTTCCTTTATCATGTTGACAAGTCATGAGTTTCTGGCATTTTTTCCCTGCTTAGTGCATGGATCTTCATTTTGCTCATATTGTGAATGGCTTCTAGTGGTAGTTTCTTAAGTGAAACTGGTTCCCAAATAGACACTATAGATAGCCCATCCCTGTGAATTAAAAGAGCACCATCTACATCAACTTCTAGTTTGACAATGTTGCCCAACTGTAGAGGTGTCTTCTTCTTCTTTCTTTTCTCCCTTTTGGCATTGATCTGATCATATTCCATCTTTAATATTTTGATGCAATTTAGAAAGAAATGAAGATCTTCTTCACCCAATTTTTTTGATGTCTCTCTGAAGTGCCTTGTGTATATGTAATGAATATAGGATTGGTCCAATAGTCAGACTTCATACCCACTGAATAGTCTGATTTCTGCACCTTCTTTACCTCCCCACTTCCTCTCAATCACCAATTCATAGGTCTTCTCATCATAATAAACATTTGAGATTGGTATTAAGGAATGAGTGCCAACCACCATTTTTTCTTTTCAATGATTCTGTAGGTTTCACTTTTAGTTCTGGAAACACTACTTCTTCTACTGGTTTTGTCTGTTTCATCTCTAGAGGGTTCTTGAATGATTTGTCTTTTCTCATGCATATGGCTTTCAATGAACTGAAGTTGTTGGTTCTCTTGAATATCTTAAGTATACCTTCAAATTCATAACCTCTGAACATGGCATTATGGTTGATCAGTTCCAGATTAGCCGGTTCTTTCAGGTCATGAATCTCAAGGGCATTTAGTAGAGAAGAGTACACGGTAAAAAATTGCACCGGCCCTGAGATTCTTTTAACCATGAACATATTCTATGAACTATCATACTTCCAGGCAATGATTTTCTGGTCAATTTTGCCTTTCGGAGTAGATACACCTCTAATCATCTCAGCAGTGGTTAACCCTTCCTGAAGTTTCAATTGGGAGGGTTCAGCAAACCACTCTGGACATTTGTGAAGAACATGTGCCAGATAGTCTTGTTCTTTATATGTAAGTTGCATGTCTTGTGCAGAGAATCTTGATCTTGGCCTTTGGTTGAGGACTTCTTCTTCTAACCTCTTTAGCCTTTCTTTCTTTTCATTGATTAATCTGAGTGTGGCAACTCTCAGTGAGTTAGTTTTCATCTTTCCCAATTTCCTTTAATGAAGCCTTGACTGGTGAGGTAATCCTTCATTTCCCTATCAGTCATTTTATAGGGATCAGGATGTAGAGGTTCAGGAGTTGAAGATTGCTTCTTCATGACAGACAGCTTTGACTTGTGAACTTTGGGTGCAATGGACTTCTCATAATCTGTTTCAACCGTGAGGTCCAACAGTTTGTTGACTCTCTCTTCTTCTGCTTTCATGCCCTCATATGTCATGCTAAATACTTCATTAGCATCATACCCATGATTGATCAAGAACATTGCTTTTATCATAAGGTCATCTGTCTGTGCCTTTATCACCATTTCATCCACAGAATTTTCTTTTTGCACAGGACTGTCCACATCTACAGCCTTTTCAGCATAATATCCTCCTTCTATTTCTTTTTCTTCCAGATCAATAAAAGTAGCTTATTTCTTTAATTGAGCCTCAACCTGCTTATGTTCTTCTAGGAATTCAGCTATAGCTTCCAAGCTTCTTGGATCATCTCTTTTACTTTCTTCACATGCTCTTCTTCCACTATTGGTCTTTTGCCTTTTGCATTTTCAGATAAATATTTTCTCTTTCTGGTATAGGTTTGAAGTGAAGGACCAGAAGAGGATTCAGGCTTTTAATCTCTTCAGGCACTTTTTCGGCCTCAGTTTGTACTTGTTCATGATCATCATCTACTTTTTCTTCCTTTTCCTTTACTTTTTCACAGAACTCTCTGATCATATCTTTTTGCTCCTCAGACAATGACACAGCAGGTACTATTTGCATACTCAACTCCTTCTCCAAGGGAACTAGAGATTGAGGAATGCCCATAATGGGTTCAGTGTTAGTCCTCTGGTCAGCAATGAAATCCCAAAATTCATCATCAATTATGTATTCTTCAGATGTGAAGCTGTCTAGTGCACTGATCAATTCTTCAAATTCAACCTTTTTAGTGTGTGTAGCATCTGATTTTCCATAATAGACCCCCATTTCTAAGCTTGATTCTTCATTCTTTGATTTGCTTGTATCTTCTTCTTTTTCATCATTCTCAGAAGAAGATTGTTTCTCATCAGCTATAACACTTCTTTGAATTTCAATCAACATCTAAAGCTCAGAGATTCTTTTATTTTGGCTTTCAATTTGATTCTGCAGATTGGAGATAATCTCTGCTTGTTCTTCAATTATATCCACTTGCTCTTCCATAGAAATGGTTGAATAGAAAAAGTATCAACATGCCAACTGATTTCTTCTTTAGAATGATTAAGAGCAGCTTTTAAGTAGTTAATCTCCTTATCTTCTCTTTCTTTTCAGCTTCATATTTTTCTTTTAGCTCTTTCAACTCATTCTCCTTTTCATCAAGTTCAACAATTCTATCATCAATGATTCTTACTCTCTGTTAAGTATTCTTTCCATCCTTTCAATCTTTTGCATGATCTTAGAGATCAACTCATCCTTTTCATCCAGTCTGTTCACATTGATTTAGCAAAACTCTTGAAGGAGCAGTCTCAGAAGTGACTCTCTTTATAAGCATTTGCACATGTTGATCATCCTCATCCCAAGATGATTTGGATTCTTTAGATGAGCTGGTTGAATCTCCAAACTCAGTTGGATTATCACTAGTAAGGAATGGTTAAGGTGGTGATTTTGGTGAGTGGTGAGGTGGTCATATTGGTGAGTGATGAGGTGGTGATGTTGGAGAGTGATGAGGTGGAAATGTGATTGGTTGAGCTACTGGTGATGGGATAGGTGATTTATAAATTGAAGTGGTTGGTGATTTATGGGGAGATGATAATGGTGATGGTTGTGGGGTTCTTTATGGAGATGGGATTGGTAGAGGTACAAATGGAAATGCAAAATCATGAATTTCAGGTTCAGTGTGAGAATCACCCCCTGCACCTTCCTGGGGTGACACTGACCTTTGCCTATCAATGCCATCAACTTGCTTATTAGTAGCTTGTTCTTCAATATGCTCATTAGCAGGAGCATGTTGTTCTTCAACTTGTGCATCATGATTAATCTATTAAAGCATCCAAGGTAAAACAGGAGAGTAAGCTCCACTATAAAAATTTCTGGGATCCCTCTTCTTGATGTACTTATATGACTTAGCATCATAGTGTGGAATATCTAGAACTGGTCCCTCAGTTGCTAGATTGGGGATGCTTCATTTATGAGACATTGGATGAATCTTGGGTACATCAAGAATTTGTATCTCCTTCCTTCTTGTATGTTGAATACTAGGCCATTGAAGACATAAGCTGAAATATTGAATGGCCTATTTATGCACAAAGCACAAATTGCCGATGAAGTAATAATTGGAATATCATTCCATCCTGTTTTCCTTTTGGACAAACAATGCTGATAGATATGGATTAGAAACCTCCAAGGCAAGTCAACTAATCCCTTCACACTCTGTTTTGTTTCAAAGCCCCTTCATATCCAATTTCTACAAAGAAGGTAGTGATATCATCATCATCTAGCTCAATTGGTGCATCTGCATCATCACCAAACTACAGACACCTTCTCACAAATTCTTTAGTTATGATTAGTGTGTGCTCATCATCAATCCTTCGAGATAAGGAACTAAAACCACCATTCTCTATCACTTCAGTAGAGTTCCAGATGACCTTATGATTCTCTCATATATAATGGGTCTGACAGTGATAGCATGAGCCACTTTTGTTGTGGAGATAAATCTCATCATGTCTCTGAGCCCCTCTTCCTCAGGTACATCAGGGTCTAGAAAACCACTAATATTATGGAGCTTGCTCCATGAGAGATCAACCATGTACCCTGCATTAGAGGCATATGAGTTAGATCAATGAAAATATATGTACTACTTTAAGCAGCATTCATCATTTTAACTTTTGAGGGTCAAATATGAACATTTGAGGGTACTGTTCTATAGGAAATATTTCAGATTGAGATATTGTCATGAATGCTCATTGTCATTTGATTTATCATGTTCGAAGTTCAACTTTTTGATGTTTTTGACTATTAATTGGATATTATTTCAAGTTTTGATTTCAACATTTTCGGTTTCATGATGCTCTGTTCATGCGATGAACGTAACTTTGAGATTTTAGTTTAACTTGTTCTGAGAAACTGTAAGAATCCATTTTAACAGGCAGTTTAACTTGTTCAGTTACTGATTAGATGAATTTTAGTTTCAATTAGTCAAACTTGTCCAAATCATTCAAACAGATTTCAAAATCAAATCTGTTACTTTTCTCAGTTTCTTGTTGTTAATGTTTGCTCTTTCAATTGTTCACAGCTTTGAGAATGAAGTCTATTGTTATGCTCTTGATAGAAATCGCTTGAACAATAACTGGGTGATGTATATATTTTTGTAAGAACATGTTGACAGGAGTATTTTCTGTTGTTTACTAAGTAGAGATGATAGAATACTCTATTAGCAACTCAATCACCAGATCAATCAAGTTCTATTTAGGTATTGGGTAGATCTGAAAAAGAACTGAGAGCCAACGCTCTAATACCAATTGACTAGGTTGTGGGATTGAGATTCTCACTTAGGATCAAATATAATGATTGAGTTATTGATTGAATGGCGGAATCTTACAATCAAGAAACATTCAACACATAAGAAATACTCATAAATGCTTTGTATATATTAATAAAGGTGATTGATTATAATGACTGCTAAGGTTTAGTAAGAAAAGTAATAATGCACCTAGAGAATACAAAATATTCTGATTGTGTAAAATCTGTCACCTCATGTACGAGGTTTTCTATTCTATTTATAGGCAGACAAGATGCCTTTTACAAAATGACTAAACTACCCCTGACCTATTACATCAGAACTAGTCTAAGTCTTGATCCGCATTACATCTTGTTCATCAGCATTGGCAAATGCGGATGACTTGAGTTGATCAACATTTCTTTACTTGATCTTCCACATTAGTATGTTGGTCGTCCGCTTTGGTTAATGCGGATGAACAAATACTTCTACGCATTTGTCTGGTCATCCGTATTGGCAAATGCGGATGAACAAATTTTGTTTGCATTTCTTCTTGTCTTCTGCATTTGTTAATGCGAAAGAAAAAATACTTGTCCACATTTGTTTTATTACTTCCGCATTTACAAATGCGGATAGCCATACTTGGTTTTTCTTCTGTGCAGGATCTTCATCCGCATTACTTCTTGGATTTGTGGGAATCCAGCAGAGCAACCATCAACTAACCCATTGAAATGGCATGTATAATCCTTTCACGGTCCAACATGGGAGCCCAATGTTCCATTCTAGTTTTTTTAATAGAGGGGACTTGTTTAATTAGAGTATATGAACAAGGGGTTTGTTTGGGGCTTATTTGATTTGTGAATTTGATAGGGTGGGGAGAAGTGATTGGAATTGAAATGGTGGTGGCTAGTGTGGGTTCATCACCTGTTGGGTTTAAAGGGATGTCACTAGGAGCCATTGGCTTAAGCATTTCCGAAAGTAGATGAGTGAAAACTCCGGTGAAGTTGGTGGAACCCTTCTTTAATGTTTGAAGATGCCCAACCTCATGTGAGGGACAAGAAGAATATCTTCCCGTTAAAGCTTGTCCTAGTCTAGCTCATGGTTGATAATGTGTTGAATGAACCTAGGATACACGTAAAATGGATCCCTTTTAAGGTTACCTCGTAGGTTGTTCAACACAAATCGAGAGTAGTTGAAGCGGAGGCCTTAAACCAACCATTGGAATAGGCGGCCCAAATCATATGAAATTTGATCCCAACCCCTTAATTTGTTGGAGGAACAGTGTAGAACGATGTGTAGCAACAACTTCCAGTTATAGGTTAAGTTGAACTTGTACATAGTTGACTTCCTCAGATCACCACCATATCCCATCTGAGAGTAAGTGTCCTCCAAATTAGATTTGGGGAATTCCGTGGGGGCTCCTTCATCATGAAGCTCTAGATTATCCTTAATGGTTCTTTCGCTGATAATAAATTCCTACCCTTCGATCCTTGATCTGATGATCCTCTCTCCATCAAGAATTTTGTTTTGACCACTGGCTCAGAAATCAACCATATGGTTTGAGTAAACCATAAGATTAATAGTGAGGGTGGTGAAGTATACAGACTATGTTAGAAATTTGACATGTGGGGCAAAGGTCAGCATCTTTGGAAGAATCAAGGATTCTAACCTGGTTATGTAGAGGATTCAAGCCATTGTTTGTGAAAGTACTGTGGGATTGAAGTAATTTGAGAATGAGTGTAGAAGGATATAGTGCAAATTTAGGGATTTTGTGAAGGTAAAGAAAGTAAGGAAAGAAAGTCGTAAGTTTTTAAATGGGGGGTAAAATCAAACCGATAAGGTGAATGATAGTTTAGGTTTCGATTGACAGGGGCAGTAAGATAAACCATATACAATATTTTGACATCATAAAAGTCTTACTTTTTACATAGTAGGGCCCAAAGATTTTTGTTGCACTGTAAAGATTTTTTTGAGAGTAAAACTTCTTCCAAGAGAAAATTGTTAAGTTTCTTTAATGTCTTCTGAGGCCATTTTTACTTCCGAAGGCAAACCACGTGTTAAACAAAACTCTGCTTCCGAGAGTAAGATGGTCTTCCAAATTAATAACTTTTAATCTTCGGAAGTAGATTTAATCTATGATCAAATTTTCTTGTGACACTTAAAACTCTTCGAAAGAGAGTACTTATGTAGAGAAATTTACTTTCAAAAGATAGACAAGAATGTCTTTCGACGTTAAATTTCTCTTCGGAATATTTTATAATTAGAAATTTTGGAAGAAAAACATTGTGTAATAGGGTTTAGATTGTATAAAGACAACATAGACAATACACAATTTAAAAAGGTTTTTAAAAGAGATTGACTAGTCAATGTGTATCATCCCAATACCTATTAAATACTTAAATATGTGTTCATCAAAACGTTTTGTGAACAAGTCGCATATTGTTTATTTGAATAAACTTTGACTAGTTTGTTCAAGTTTTTCTCATGAATATCTCAAATGAAATGGTACCTGATGCCAATGTGCTTTATCTTGGAGTGCTTGACAAGATTTTCTGTGATAAAAATTGCACTCTTGTTGTCTATGTGGATAGGGGTCTCAATGAAGTTGAAACCACAATCTAACATCTGATTTTAAGTTCATAGCAGCTGAGCACATTAATATGCAACAATAATGTATTTAGTTTCAGTAGTAGATGTGAAGACACATGATTGCTTCTTGTATGCTAGGAGATGATCCTTCCACAAGAAATTGACATGCTCTAATGTAAATTTCTTGTTGATTTTTTAGCCACCATAATCATTGTTAGTATAACCATAGAGATTGAAGTCTTTATTCCTAGGATACAGAGACCTAGTTTGGGAGCTCCTTTAAGGAATCTAAGAATTTTCTTGGCAACAATTAGGTAGACACCTTTGTAGCAGCTGATATCTTGCATAGATGCAAGTTGAAAACATGATATTAGGTTTACTTGTTGTGAGATACATCAAAGATCCAATAATTTCCGTGTACTAATGTTTATCACTATCGTCCCTCTTAGAGTCAGGACAAAGATTGTGATTCTGGATATAGGTGTCTTGGCTGGCTTTCAATTTTCATCTCAAATATTTCTAAGATGTCCTTGACATACTTAGATTGATTTATGAAGAACCTGTCTTCCATCTACTCCACTTGAATTCCAAGGAAGAAAACCAACTTTCTTATGGAACTCATCTTAAACATCTTCTTCATAATGCTTTCAAAGTCTTGCACTTTTGGTCATTTGAGGAACCAAAGATGATGTCATTGACATAGACTTGTACAAGCAATATGTCCTTCCCAGACTTCTTTATGAACAATGTGTTGTCTATTGTCCTTTGGTATTGCCATGCTTCAGAAGAAACCAAGATAATGTCTTATACCACAACCTCAATGACTGGTGCAACCCATAATGAGCTTTATCGAATTTGCAAACATAGTTGTGGTGTTGTGGGTTTTCAAAACCAGGTGGCTAAAATACATAGACTTCTCTATCGATATACACATACAAAAATGCACATTTGACATCAAGTTGGTACACTATGATGTTCTTGGATGCTGCATAAGCAAGGAAGATTCTTATAGCCTTATGTCTTGCAACAGGTGCAAAGACCATCAGTGTAATCTATTCCTCCCTCTTGTGTGTACGGTGAACAACAAGTCTTGCTTTGTTCTTGATGATCAAACCTCTATTGTCTCTTTTTTTCTTAACACCCACTTCGTGCAAATGGGGATTTGACCAGGTGTAGTGCACATAGGTTCCATACCTTTTGTCTCTTATATTTAAAGCAACTCCTCTTGCATTGATTAACCTAATTGTTTCCTGAGAGCTTTTCCATCTTCTTTGGTTCCATTTGAGAAAGAAAGAATGAGTACGAGCACACATTCCCGTTATGGGTCTGGGAATCTTTTCTCACACTTTCGAAGACATCCCAATGGTGTTCTTAGATGGATGAGTGTTGTGGATCACGAACCTAGGTTCACATCTAATTTCATAGATAGATCAAAGTTGGAAAAGTTTTGCTTAGGGTTTTGAACATCATTTCCAGCTGATATCTTACACTCATTCAATGAGGTCTGGTTGAATGAATGTGTGATAGCATCAATTATATTTTATAATGAAGCAACATCAAAAGTTGCATGTCCCTCCATATTACTATCTTCATCAGCTTGGTGCTGAGGCTAGACTTGTCAGCTGATGAATTTTGAGGCTTAGTATGTTGACATCTTGTTGAAGCTCCACTGTTCTGAGATGTTGAAGGTTTTTGGACTTCTAGAAGTGAGAGCTTGATCTTCATGATTTTATGGAGAACTTGGAATAGGTTTGGGTAAATCAAACATTTGATCATCAAATGAGTCATTTTGAGTTCCTGTACCAGATGAAAACATTCTCACAAGATGGTTTATAATAGTTTGGTAACATTTCTATGTAAAAAATATTGTCAGGACTATTCTTCTTAACACAAAGAGTGTGGTCATTTACAACAATATTGTATGATTCCTGAAGTTGTTGATTTTTGATGTTATATACTCTATAATCAAAAGATTTGACGAATATCCAACAAAGATAGCATCATCCAACTTTTTAGCAAATTTTTTCAAATTGTCTTTTTGTCTTAAATGTGGTAGACCTACTGCCAAAAGGACCTAAGAAAGCCAATGAACGGTGGCCTCTTATTCCATAAATCTAATGGCTTTTTCTATGGGTCTTAACAACAGAACTATGTTCTGTATATACAATATTGCTGACCGCCTCTGCCCACAAAGTTAGATGCAACTTTGAATAAGCTAACATAGTTGTTGCAGCCTAAAAAAAATGTCATGTTTCTCTTCTCAGCAGCATCATTTTATTAAGGACTTCTAGGAGCACTTGTATTATTAGGACCATGTATGGACGGATTACAAACTGATTACAGTATACCAACTCAAATAGTGTGGAATCCTATTTGATTGGCGATCCAATCTGTGAGAACGCACGTAGAATCGATCTTAGAATGAATCTAAACGTTAAGAACGATTGAAATACGAATCTGTGCGATCTATGAACTTGGAACAGGGTCTCTGTTAGGATGAGTGATCTAAGTTTGTTAATTAGAGAGTTATTGCAGTGGAATTCAAACAACGAATTAAACAATTCACAAGAACACAATTGATATTCAATGTAACAGTACACGGATATAGAAAGAGAGAATTCTGCAAAAGAAATATTTCATTCATATGCTTTCCTGGTGGCTCAATGTCACACTTTCAACTAGGTCAACATTCCTTATATAGGATATGTGACGTCTGCTGATGTCACTTGATAGTGACATCTAACAAAATTATTCAAACTACTGAAACTATGCAAACTACTGAGAATGTTCTCAACTATGATTACATCTCAGAGAATGCTTAAGTACAAAAACATAAACTACTGAACTACAACTACTGAAACTATAACTACTGAAAAGCAAATTACAAGTACTAAAAGGAAACCATCACAACTACTGAAGTTAATTACTTCAGCTGTTGTGACAACTACTGATCACTTTGGTCTTTAGTCTTTGTCTTCAGTACTTTACTTTCAGACTTTGTCTTCAGTCTTTGGCTTCAGACTTTGTCTTCAGTCTTTGTTCTTCAGTACTTTACTTTCAGACTTTGTCTTCAGCTGATGGCTTCAAACTTTGTCTTCAGACCTTGTAATCAGCTGATGTCTTCAGCTGTTGTGATCTTCTTCAGCAGTTGTAATGTCTGTGGGACTTAGAGGTTTTTTTGATCAAGCTCATTGGTTCTTTGGTCCAACAAACTCCCCCTGAACCAATGCAGCAAAACCTCTAAACTTATTGATGATCCCACTTATTTGGTAGAAACACCCTCTTGATCAGCTTCAGAGGTAATCAGTTAACCATAGGCCGGGAAAAGGTTTCTAATCTTTTGATTGGCTAAGTATGGAAGGGAACTCTGTCTTGGGAAACTGGACAGAGTCTTGTCCCAACCATGAAACCTAATTCCCATTAATGAGTCTATAAGACTCACTACAATAGGCCTCAAGAAGAACAACTTGTTCCTCTTTGGTGAGTTCTTCTGCTTCTCCCTCGAAGAAGAACTCTGGGCATATACTCAGACAGGTATCTCACTGTCTTTCCATTTTTCAACTCCACAGTTGTTATCTCTCTGTAAGCAAATTCATCAGGGTGAGAGCCTTCAAGCAACAACTGGAGTTCACTCTTCTGAAGATCTTCAAGTCTTTTGTATAACAACCCCTTCTTGATCATTTTGTTCTCAAGAATAGATTGAGGGGTTGTCTTGGATTTGTGAGCTCTCTTGAATTCTTCAATGATTTCCCAGGGTGAGACTACCATGGCCAACGTAATTGCAGCATTCAAGGTCTTCTTCACTTGGCCATGATATCTGCTTGGTATATTCTTCTTATGAATTCTAGAACTTACCCCGGGGTCTGGTCAGATCCGCACTCTTTCTCTTTGATGTTGAAAAGTATGTCTAAGAGTGTACAACCTCAGAGCCTGTGTCTTCATATCTTGAATGGATGAGGACTGAGGGAAATCCTTGTCAACCATCTTGAGAAACTGCTCATCGTGCTGCTTCTGCTGTTCTGCTTCTTCAATCTTTACCTTCACCATCTGCATTTGCAAGTCAAGTGTAATCACTTGTTGACTTTTGTGCTCAGGTGTTTTAAGGTTGAGAAAACAGAGATTGGCAGACAATCATCATTATCATCTCTTCTTCTTCTTCTTCTACCTCAACACCTTTCTCTCCTTCTGGGTGTATCACTGGGTAAGGTTTGAGGTGGTTTTGGGGTAAAGGGATTGGTTTTGTGGGTTGAGTTGTGGGTGGTTTGGTTTAGGGATAGATTTGGGAGATTTTAGAGATAAGGGCTGTGTTTGAGTGGGAGTGTGAGAAGACTGACTTAGCATTTTGGTGGTGAGTTTGGCTTTGGAGAGCTTTGCCATTTCAATTCTCTTCCTTGCACCTGTTTCATCCAGTGCTTCGATGATCAACCCTTTATTATAGCCTCCAGCAGAGCAAGATTTCTTGGTTATCTCCAAGATACTGTCTCTGGACCAGGCCTTTATCTCTATCAATGATCTTCCAGGTATTTGGCAATGAATCTGATCATTATCTCCAATCTTTCCCTTTCCAACACATATAACCAGCCCATCTAGCTTGAATCTCTTCTATTTCCAGCCTTTGATCTCAGTGTCTAGTGTGGCTATGTCATGACTTGTCGAAAGAGCTGATCTATAATTTTATCATGGATCTGCTCTGAGCTTCATCAGCATCTTTGACAAGATCTTCTAAGGATTTATCTTCCTCAGCTTTTGACTCAGCACTTTTCTTTCTTTTATATGTGATCAACTGATCTTCCTTCTCTTATCTGTGATCAGCTGTTCTGAGATCAGTTCTTTCTCCACCTCCTCTCTTTTGCAGGTTCTTTCTCATCATCAACTCTTTTCTTTTTTTTCTTTCACTGCCTTAGACTTGGAAGTCCCCCTTTTTGGTTGCATTAGGGTCAGGGGCTTTAAAGGCAGAAAGAGATTTGTGAAAACAATCATAATGAGGGTTTGTAGATTTGAGGATATCCTCTCATCAATGGCTTTATACACTATGTCAGTGATGATGGGGTGATGAGAGGTAAGGAGTTTTGAAAGATAGCAACCATCTGCTCAGAGGGGTTCTGTCCCTGAGAGTGGTGCCAAAAGTAGTGGCTGGTGGCTCAGTTAGTGTGTAGGCTCAGTGTTTGGTGAACCCTTAATTGAAGGTGCCATCTGTGGGGTTTGTGGGGTAGATGGACTTCGATCCCGAGACATTTTGGCTAGCAGCTCTTTGAGTCTGCTCACCTCAGTCTCTAGGATGGTATTATGGGCTAATACATCATAGAAAAAGCCCAGGTCATCATCATTCTGTGCTGAATCACCTGACCTCCTGATTGAATCAGGATGTACATGCTCTGAGTGTAGATCAGTAGAAGTATGTGCCCTTGATCTTGGTACTGGGGACTTCTGCCTCAGGACTGTGTCCTTCATTGGCAGTTGCCTCTAGTAAGGTCTTATGGATGTCACCAAATTCATCATGATCATTTGCTGAATCAGTAGAAGTGGCAGCCTTACCAGATGTTCTATATCGTTTCTACACTTGGAGATTGAACATGTAACCCTGTGCTATGGGTTATCAGAAGCATTTTGGTCCTCCCCCTCAATGGTTGAGGTATTCCTAGTGGTAAGTGGTTTCTGGGGAGGGGGTGAGGAATGCAACTGACTCAGCACTTTAGCAACTATCAGTGTTGGGCTTTAAGGGGCGGTTGCATGTGGAGAGTGGTCTGAAGCAGATTGCACCCGAGGTGAGAGGTGCTCTTCAATGGTAACCTCTCAATTTAGATAGGTTCCAGAAATGTGGGATCCCCAATTGTGGTTGCAACAGGATCCTGTTAAGAAGATACCTGTACGGCTTCAGTAGGTTGAGTCTTGGACATAACTGGGGGGTTAGAACCAGTATGTATTTCCTGTGTTTGTGGTACAGGGGCATCCTCAGGGGACTCATCTCCCTGAGTACCCTTTTTGGGCTTTTTGGATTTGGGTTTGGTGGGGACTTTGGATCTGGAAGTGGAGGATGTGGGTTCCCTCTGCTTGGGGTAGCATCCGGGCAGCCCCTTTTAGAGTAGGGTCTGAGTTATGTCTGGAGTATACCTCAGCTAAAAACGCTGGAGCAGGGACTCCAAGACCAACAAGGCCATCAAATTTTCATTGATTCAAAATTATGGCCATCAGAAACCTGGGATAAAGTAGCATCTGTTTGCCAAAGGTTTCTGAGCCAGATCCTTTAGTTCCATGAACACTATCTCAGAAAAATTTAGATTTTGGCGTTCAAAGATAGAGTACAATACGTGTTGCCATCGGCAAGACATCTGATCCCAAGAAGATGTCTTTGATGCAAGGCAGACATTCACCATATGAAAGATAAGTCGTTCAGCATCATGGAAGTGCTTTTTAAGTATGGTTGTGGCACTTAAGTCGCCTTCATACCCGTTATTGATGAAAGACATATCAGTGATGCCTTTCGGGTATTCTTTAACATAGGTTCCATCATGCAAATTAAGGTTTTGCGAATGATGTCGGGGGTGATGAGCACTGATTCTGGTTCACCAACGACTGGAGAGTGAGTTGGCTATCATTCTCACAGTTATTATAGAGACGTTGGTCCAGAACTGGGTTAAGGAATCAGGGTATATGGTAGGATTCAGAAGAAAGGCTGTTCGGTATTGGGAATCCACCATAAGATCGATGGCATTGTCAAACTTGTTCCAGAAAGCCAATTTCGAAAGGTAGGCAACACAGTTGTGTCGGGGTTTGAGTTTCATGGCTGCCATTGTTGAGAGAGAAAATGTTTGAAAAACGGCTAATGAAATGTTTGGCTATAAGTGCAGGTATTTATAGGTTAAGAAAAGGCTGAAAAGAAAACGACTAAAAGTGTTGGTGTTGGCATCAGTTGTTATGAAAACAACTGAAGACTTGGTTTTAACTATCAGACGTTTGAAAACAACTGAAGACTTGGGTTTAGTCATCAGTAGGTGTGAAACTACTAAAAACCTTGGTTTTGTGTTCAGCTGTTGTAAACAACTAAGGACTTGGTATTAGTCATTAGTAGTTGTGCAACTACTGAAGACATGGTTTTGTCATCAGCTGTTTAGGTGAAACAGCAGTTTGTGGAAACAACCGAAGAGAAAATTCTCATCAGTAGTTTTCGTCAATTCTTAGCTTTTCAGCTGTTCATACTGTCCTCAACATACTCATTAGACTTTTTAGCTGTTTTTAGTTGTTTCATAGGACATCAGTACTTATCTGTTTTTACTCACATCAGGAGTTATAACTACATCAGTAGTTGTAACTGCATCAGTTTCTTTTAACAGAATTAGTACATATTTGTGACATGTTTATAATGATCATCAGTACTTCTTTACTGAGATCATCAGTAGTTATCACTTATTCTAGCTGCAGCATACCAAGCCATAACACAAGGTTTTGGAAAGTTGAACTATCCAAAGGCTTAGTAAATGTATCTGCAAGGTCATCAGCACTAGGCACAAACTTTGGATCAATCAGACCTTTTTCAAAACAATCCCTAATAAAATGGTGTCTGATCTCTATATGTTTGGTCCTAGAGTGCTGGACTGGATTCTTGATAATGCACAGAGCTGAAGCACTATCCATTAATAATGGAGTCTTAGTCTCTGTAATGCCATAATCCAATAGTTGGTTTTGAAGCCAGAGTACCTGAGATGTACAACTTGCAGCAGCAATGTACTCTGCTTCAGCAGTGGATGTAGCAACATATGTTTGTTTCTTACCCTGCCAAGAAATCAAACAGTTGCCTAGGAATTGACATCCACCAGAAGTTGACTTTCTGGTTAACCTCTTCTTTTATTTTACCATATAAAAATGCACTTTTGACATCCATTTGAAAAACTTTAAGATTGTGGAATGCAGCATAGGCTAAAAACAATCTAATTGCCTCTAGTCTGGCTACAGGGGCAAAGGTTTCATCATAATCAATACCTTCTTCTTGTGAAAACCCTTGTACAACCAGACTAGCCTTGTTCTTGACAATAAGCCCATTTTCATCAGTTTTATTCCTAAACACCCATTTAGTGCCTATTGCACACTTACCTGGGGGTAGAGGAACCAGTTCCCACACTTGCTGCTTTTTGAACTGAAGTAGCTCAAGCTGCATGGCTTCAACCCATCCATTGTCTCTCAAAGCAACATGATAGTTCTTTGGCTATAGCTGACTGATGAAGAGAGCATAGAAGCAGAAGTTAGACAATTGACGTCTGGTTGAGACACCAGCATTGATATCACCAATGATTTGAGACATGGGGTGGTTCTTCAGCTCTTGGTATACTATAAGAACAGTGCAAGTGTTTGTAGCTGGTTCAGCAGCAGCAGATGGTGATCCGATTCTTGAAACCAAGTATTAGATGGCAAGTCAAATGATGTAGAGGAGTCAGAAATCTCATCAGCATTTGTTGTGGATGGAGCTACAGAAGCTACAGGAACATCAAGTTTAGGAGACTCAGGCAGTTGGTCACTAAACTTGAAAAGGTGAGTACTGATATCATCATCATCTTCAGTACCACCAGGTGGAAGACTTGCTACAGAAGATGATTTATCCACATGATCTGCAACAGCTGGAGATTGATAAGGAACATATTGCAGTATGTCCAGATCAAACACTCCATAGGGTTTTGTGGAATTTTATCCTTAGGAGATTCGTTGAATTTCACATGCAAGGTTTCTTCAAATCTTTGTTCTACAGTTGAAGACCCTGTAAGCCTTGCATGTGGATGAATAACCTACAAAATACCCTGCATCCACCTTAGGATCAAATTTGTGGAGTTGATCCTTTGTGTTAAGAATGAAACAAGGACATCCAAAGGTTTTGAAGAATGAAATTAGAGGAGCCAAATGATGTAGAACTTCATATGGAGTCTTCATCACCTCTGATTTACTAACACTCTATTCTGCACATAGCAAGCTGTGTTAATAGCTTCAGCCCAAAAGGTCAATGGCAAACCAGAGTCAGCCAACATAGACCTTGCAGCTTCAATTAGGGTCCTGTTCTTTCTCTCCACTACTCCATTTTGTTCTGGAGTCCTTGCGATGCTAAACTACCTCTTGATTCCTTTTGATAGATGAAAATCATCAAGTCTACGGTTTCTGAATTCAGTTCCATTATCACTCCTTATACACTTGACTGATAGAATACTGCTTCTCAACATACAACACAAAGTTTATAATCGTCTGAGCAACCTCAACCTTTGAATGCAAGAAGAAAGTCCATACAAATGGAGTAATCATCCACAATTACCAGACAATATTTCTTCTTTGCCATGCTCATCACTCTCACAGGACCAAATAGATCCATGTGCAGTAACTGCAAGTAGGCAGTGGACTTAGGTTCTTCAATAGGAGGGAATGACTTTGTGTTGTTTTCCTTTTAAACAAGCAGTGAGGTTTTCATCAAGTGGAACTCCTTTATTGGTAGACCTCTCACTAAACTATTGTGGATCAGTTGATTCTTGTTTTTGAGATTAACATGACCAGCCTTCTATGCCACAGTTTGATTCCTGAGGAGAGGCTTTGGAGAACAGACAAGGATGACCCTTCAAATCAATCTTCTTTGACAAATCCAAGGCATATACCTTCCAATCCTGTTGGCCTTCAGGAGAGTATGTTCATCCAATACCTTGTCAATCAGCCTCAGAACTTGGGAAGACAGAATCCTGCAGTTCTGGCTTGTGAAAAGTGCAACATGCCCTTTATCACACATTTGACTGACACTCCGTAGATTATACTTGAGATTCCCACATGGTTAACATCATCAAATCTGATATCTCCATTAGACACATATCCTTTCCCGATGATGTAACCCTTGGCATCATTTCCAAATGAAACAAATCCCTTCTTTCCTTGAGAGTAGTCATAAGAAGAGAACTGCTCCCAGTCATATGCATAGATCCTCCACTGTCTACATACCAGATGCTCCTTGGCATGCTGAAGAACCCTGCATTTATCATGAAGAACTAGTTAGGTTTTGAGACCCAACCTTTTGGTTTGGGGTTTGTTTTCATCAACAGATTTAACCATAACTTGTTTCTTATGATTAACAACTGATGAAGAAGGAGATGATGCTGAAATGGATTCCTTGGATTTGTGCTTGGAATGCCTTTTCAGTGGTTTGATCACAGGTGCATCTAGTTGGTTAACTCTCCCCAACAAGCTGAACCATCATAACAAGTTGTGTTTGATTTGTAGCCAAAGCTTTCAGCTCTTGTGACATATCAGTACTTGGTATGATGAGTTCCTGTGGCCCACCATTTCCTCCTTGAAATTCATAGACTTAGTCTGAGGTTTATCATGAGGAGCACTATCAGCTGTTTTATGATAAACCCTATCCTTGTTTTTGGATTTCGATGAAGGCTTGGGTTTATCACATTGGGATGACTGTGGTACAAACTTGGTCTCAAACTCATTTTCATTTCATCCATCTGGATTTTAATGAGCTTATCTTTGTTGAGTTTGGAACCATTTCTGTACCAACATTCATCAGAAAGATGATTGAATTTACCACATATTTCACATGGCTTATTCTTCATCTTGAATTGATCAACTGCTGATGTGGAAACTACTGAAGGTGTGCTCTTCAGTACTTTCCTCCTTTCAGTACTTGTGTTAAGTACTGAAGGATCTGTAACAACTGAAGACTTGTTCTTCAGCTGTTCACTATCAGCAGTTGTTAATCCTTTTATTTAGATGATTTGAAATGCTTTTCAGATGTTGGTCTTTCCTTCAGGTTGAGGTACTTTGAGGGACAACATCTGAAGTACTCAGCTTCATGTGCTTATCAATAGTTGACCCATCAGGCAATTGATTCTCTGAGGTATCAACACTGATTTCATCTTGTGATTTTGGGTGATCACTTGAAGATGATGCACATGATGATGTGGTTTGGAAATTACTTTCACCTTCAGTTTTGCTATTGATTTTGGAGTAAAATCTGTAGGTGGTGCAATGTGGTTGTAACCTATTCCAAACTTCACATTCGAAGCAGATTGCTTGTTGAGCAGCATTTCAAATCCCTTGCATGATAACCTAACGGTCACACTCAACTTGGGTAACTGCAAGTTTTTCTTTGTTCTGTGTGGTTCTCAAGAATGACCTCTAGCTTAGCCTTTTCATCATTTAATTGGCATTTAAGCTTATAAATCTCATCATCTTTATCCTTAAGGACAGACTCATATTCAGCTTTTCTTTTGGAATAGTTTTGCTCAAGCTCAAGATTTTGATTAATTAAAGCTACATTTGCCTCTCTAATAGAGATAAATGCAGCTATGCAAGATTCAGAACATAGCTTGGCCTTAGCCTTAGAGGATACCTGGGTTACTGTGATGAAGATGCATTGG
Source organism: Flaveria trinervia (assembly GCA_025506515.1). Taxonomy (NCBI): domain Eukaryota; kingdom Viridiplantae; phylum Streptophyta; class Magnoliopsida; order Asterales; family Asteraceae; genus Flaveria; species Flaveria trinervia. The sequence continues at coordinate 52,652,653 of CM046447.1, forward strand.
AGCATGAACTCTCAGTAGACTCCAGGGCCATGAGAGCTAGATTCCCAAAAGGATGTTCACCACCATGTTGACCATCATCACCAAATAATTGTTCATTACCAGAGATCATCTGGTAAATGCTCCAGTCAACAACACCAGGGGTGAAGAAACTGTGATGAGGTTGTGATTGAGATGATTGAGACGGTAGAGGCTCAGGTAAGGCTTGAGGTTGTTGTGCAATAGGAACTTGAACTTGATTTGGCTGAGGCATATAATAGCAGGGATATGGATATGACATTGGACCCTGAGAGACAAAATATGCAGGAGATATAGGTTGTGAATGATGACCAGAACTAGCAGGATGTTGCCCTCTGTTTTGTGAACTATTGCTTGGAAAAGTCACAAAGGGTGCAGAGGAGTTAGATCCAGTTGATCTACACTCTCTTGCAAAGTGCCCAAGCCTGTGGAATTTGTGACACCTCAACTTACTCTTGTCAAAACCAACTTTGGTTTTGCCAGAGAGTCCTGGAAATTTCCTACCAGTTCTCTTGTAGAACTTTTGAGATCTGATATTAATCAAGGCCATTTGGCTCAGAATATCCATCTCTTCTAAGTCATCATCAGCAATACCCTTTAAATCATCCATAATGAAACACAAATTGTCACTATTACAGCCTGACTGACTGTCAACACTAACAAATGCATGATCTGAACCGTTTGAAGAGAAATCTATATGCTCATCATAATTGCTTTTTCATGCAGCATATTCTGACTCAACCAACCAAGTAGTGTTTCCTGGTACAAAGTCATAGTGAGCTTTCTGATGATGCCAGTTTCCTTTTCTGCTCTATCTCTCTTTCAAATGTAAGCAGTTTCCCATGGAGTTGGGTGAGAGATAGGCTATCCAGATTTGCACTGGAGCGTAGGACAATGGTATATGTGTCCCATCTCTCAGGCAGTGATCTGAGGAATCTATTGTTCATCTGACTATTGGTGTAATCATGTTTGACCATTTTCAGCTCAGAGATCAAACACGAAAAACGCTCAAACTGTGAGTCAGTGACTCACCCTTCCTATGAAGAATGTTTCATATGTTGGGCAAGGATTTCTCTGTTGTGTTTAAGACCTCATCTGTTCCGCAATTGTTCCTTCACGCATTCCAGAGGTCATGAGCAGTTTCATGATGCATAAGCCAGAATAGATTTCATTCGCAGTGCCATGGCCAGAATTCCATGGGCTTTAGCATCAATCTCAAACAGTTTTCGATCCTCATCTGAGTATTGTTCTTCTTCTTTGGAACCATTTGGTTGGTTTCCGGATTATTCACATAGGCTTGTGTGGACCATGTACCACAGA
>CM046447.1:52654087-52744087 GCA_025506515.1 Flaveria trinervia
CTCAAACTCAGCTCTTTTCTTTTGGACATGATCTTTTCTAGCTCTATGTTCTTATTAATTACTACATTTGCTTCTCTAATAGAGGCAAATGCTGCTATGCATGTTTCAGAACATAATTTGGCCTTAGCCTCAGAGGATACCTGTGATACCTGTGATGAAGAGCATTGAGATGATCCATCTGCAGACGCCAGAGCCATAAGTGCCACATTCCCAAAGGACTGTCACCACCATGTTGACCAGCACCTGTGAACAGTTTTGTTCATGACCAGACATGTCATCTGGTAAACTGCTCCTCAATAACTCCAGGGGTGAAGAAGCTATGTTGTTGAGGTTGAGGAGGTTGATGAGATTGAGATGGTTGAGGCTCAGGAAGAGCATGTGGTTGTGAGCCTGGGTGCTTGAACCTGACTGTTTGTGGCATGTAATAACAGGGTAATGATATAGCATTGGACCCTGAGGAACAAAATATGCAGGAGATTGTGGTTGAGAATGATGACCAGAATTGACAGGATGTTGCCCTCTGTGTTGTGTTGACTATTGCCAGGAATTTACAAAGGGTGCAGAAGAATTAGATCCAGATGATCTACATTCTCTAGCAAAGTGTCCAAGCCTGTGGCATTTGTGACACCTCAACTTCCTTTGTCAAAACCAACTTTGGTTTTGCCAGAGAGTCCTGGGAACTTTCTTCCAGTTCTTTTGTAGAACTTCTAAGATCTGATATTTATCAAGGCCATTTGGCTCAAAATATCCATCTCTTCTAAGTCATCATCAGCAATCCCCTTGAGATCATCCATGATGAAGCATAGATTGTCATATTACACCCAGTAAACTGACTATCAACACTCACAAATGCAGAATTAGAAGTGTTTGAGAGAAATAAATATACTCATCATACTGGCATTCAGATGAAGCATATTCTGACTCATGACCAACCAAGGTAGTGTTGCCTTGTAACAAAGTCTTCAGTGAGCTTACCCAATGAAGCCAGTTTCCTTTTCTGCTCTATCTCTCTTTCAAATGTAAGCAGTTTCCCATGAAGTTGGGTGAGAGATAGACTATCCAGATTTGCACTGGAGCGTAGGACAATTGTATATGTGTCCCATCTCTCAGTCAGTGATCTGAGGAATCTGTAGTTCATTTGGCTTTTGGTATATTCATGTTTAACCATTTTCAACTCAGAGATAAACATGAAAAACCGCTCAACTGCTGAGTCAGAGTCTCACCCTTTCTATGAGCAAAAGTCTCATACTGTTGAGCGAGGTTTCCCTGTTGTTTGCTAAGACCTCATCAGTGCCACCAAATTGTTCTTTCAGTGCATTCCAAAGGTCATGAGCAGTTTCATGATGCATAAGCCGGAATAGATTTCATTAGGCAGTGCCATGGCCAGAATTCCATGGGCTTAGCATCAATCTCAAACACTTCTTGTCCTCATCAGAGTATTGTTCCTTCTTCTTCGAATCACTGATTTGTTTCCGGATGATTCACCATTGGCTTATGTGTCCATGTACACGAATGTCCAACAACCTGAACTATTGACAGACAGGTGAGGAGCATTCTTCGTTGCCAAATGTTATACTCATTCCTAACCAGCATCGGAGGCTTGGTTGAGGAACCAGTATTGTGTGGATCATTAGAAGGTGTAGTCATTTTCGAAAATTCAGACAAATTCAAGATAAGCAAAACACTTAGCTCAAAACCACTAAGAACCTCAATAAAATAGCCAAAAGCGACAGAACTTCAATCTCTATAATAGATTCGTGCGAATTTGCTAGTTCGATCAAACTTAGAGCAAATGAGCAGTTTCAATGATCAATTGTTAGATCAATCAATGATTAACCAGCTCTGATACCATTTGATAGGATCTCAACATCTAGTTTGATCGATCGAATGATTTCAGCAGCGGATAGGTACCACTAGCATAATTCGAGCAAGAATACAAAGATATAGCAATGAACAGAATTAGTTTATAGAGAGAGAAAGTTTCTGCAAAAGGAATATTTCATTCAATCACACGCTTTGGCATGGCTTTCGCAAAATTACAATTTAGGTCATTCTTCCTTATATAAGGAAAGATGACGTAAGCTCATGTCACTTGATAGTGACATCTAACCGTTATTTAACAAACTACTAAAACACTAAAACTACTGAAGATGTCAAGCAGCTGACATCTTTTTACAAGAAGCTAAGTGTTTACTTATTACAAAACTACTGATAAGAAACTACTGAAACTACAACGACTGAAGAACAAGCTCTTCAGTCGTTTTACAAAACTACTGAAAGTAAAAACATAAACTACAGATAAACACAACTACTGAAAAGTACTCTTCAGCTGTTGTGACAAACTACTGGAAACTTCAGCACTTGGTCTTCAGACTTGAACTTCAAACTTTCATCAGCTGATGACTTCAGTAGATGTCATCAGCTGATGTCTTCAGTCTTTGTCTTCAGACTTTGTACATCAGTTGTTGATCTTCAGCACTTGTGGACTCTTCAGCTTTGAACTTCAGTACTTTGATCTTCAGCTTCAGCACTTGTATTCTTCAGCTGTTAACCTTCAGTACTTTGGTCTTCAGCTTCAGCACTTGTATTCTTCAGCTGTTAACCTTCAGTACTTTGGTGTTCAGCTTCAACACTTGTGTTCTTCAGCTGTTGAGCTTCAACACTTTAGTCTTCAGCTGTTGAAGTCTTCAGTACTTGATCTTCAGCTGTTGAAGTCTTCATCACTGTCGAACTGCTGATGAAGCCTTCAGCAGTTGTTGTTATATCATGTGGGACTTAGAGGTTTTCTGATCTTGGCTCATTGGTTCTTTTGGTCCAACAAGAAGGAGTAGTCATTCTCAGATTCACCAAATTCAATTAAGTTTAACTAATTTAGAACAAAACACACAAACCAATATGAACCAAGAGAAAACTCAAAGCAAATAACCGAAAGCAGCATAAATTCAATGATCTATAACCAATTCTTGCAAATATGCTATTCAATCAAACTTAGATATCGAAATAGCAGTTTCAATGATCAATTGTTGATCGATCAATGATTAACCTGCTCTGATACCATTTGTTAGGATCAGAGATCTAAGTTTGAATAATTAGAGAGTTATTACAGCGGAATTCGAACAACGAATTAAAAAATTCACAAGAACACAATTGATATTCAATGTAACAGTACACGGATATAGAAAGAGAGAATTCTGCAAAAGAAATATTTCATTCATATGCTTTCGTGGTGGCTCAATGTCACACTTTACAACTAGGTCAACATTCCTTATATAAGATATGTGACGTCTGCTGATGTCACTTGATAGTGACATCTAACAGAATTATTCAAACTACTGAAACTCTGCAAACTACTGAGAATGTTCTCAACTACTAATTACATCTCAGAGAATGCTTAAGTACAAAAACATAAAACTACTGAACTATAACTACTGAAACTATAACTACTGAAAAGCAAATTACAAGTACTGAAAGGAAACCATCACAACTACTGAAGTTAATTACTTCAGCTGTTGTGACACTACTGATCACTTTGGTCTTCGGTCTTTGTCTTCAATACTTTACTTTTAGACTTTGTCTTCAGCTGATGGCTTCAGACTTGTCTTCAGTCTTTGTTCTTCAGTACTTTACTTTCAGACTTTGTCTTCAGCTGATGCTTCAGACTTTGTCTTCAGACCTTGTAATCAGCTGATGTCTTTAGCTGTTATGATCTTCTTTAGCAGTTGTAATGTCTGTGGGACTTAGAGGTTTTTTTGATCAAGCTCATTGGTTCTTTTGGTCCAATAGTCTCCAAGGTCTCTGGACGGCTAGGGTATGAGTAGGAGTCAAAAATATGAAAATATTACGTTTTTTTCATGAATTAAGTGGTATTTATAGGTTAGGGTTAGTCAATCGTACGACTGGACCATTAGTATGGTTAGTCATGCGACTAAAGCATGCGACTGAGTCAATCATGCGACTGAGTCATCCGTATGTCTCAATCGTGCGACTGATCCAGTCTCCTAATTCAGTCGTGCGACTGGTCCATTAGCATGAAGTATTCATGCGTATGAACCATTAGCATGGTCCATTCGCATGAAAACTTTATATGACTAAGTTTGAATATGTTTCTTAATCATTACTTGACTAAGATCAATTCAAATAACCACAAACCTATATAGTTGGTTAAATATGCATTAATAAATAATAGACATTGAAACATGCGCTGAAACATTTTAACATTAAGATCATCAATCACATATTCTGTTTCATTCAACTCATACATTTCGTTTACATTGGGACATGACAGACATATTACATTAAGATCATAAACTAGGTAGATATGTATCAACAAACTCCCCCTTGGACCTAGTTTCCTTCATCATCTGGCATCCTTCATCAGCTCGTCAAACATCTAATGCGTCTCCTCGACTGTGACTCCAGCATGTATTTCGAATGAAAAACATAGTCTTATCAATTTATGAGACTAGAGGGCCTGTACCATATCCTGTGTATCATAGAATAATGGCCACCTGTATAAAGTATAAACATCACTAGCTGACAGGTTGGTTAGCCACATTGGGTCAAATATCCGGATGGTCTCCATTTGGTGCTCTTTCTGCAAAACTATGACCGCTTCTCCTGTTCTCCAATCATAATACCACCACTTGAAGTGGGGAGTGAAGTCCTGTGGTATTTCCCTCATGGGCATCTTTGACATTGTACGTGGAGGACTCCACTTCAGCACCACATTGGGTTTCCCAGTCCTTAGGTCCACCTCCGACCTTCAAATATATCTCGTGGGTTGTTGAGGCTTGAAGTTCACCTATCGAGTGTGGTATTCATTCTTCAACACAGCTTCAAACCAGCCTGGCATCTTCCTTGGGTCATCATACAGCTGGTTCATGCGTGCCAGCAGGTTAAACACAAAACCAGGGAGAGTCTTCAGATCATGTAGGAATCTGATGTAGTCAATTCCCTTCTCCCTCTTCAATGCATATACATTAAGATCCTCAAAATAATCCATGCTATGATCCTTCCAGACACCTTTAGATGCTTCTTTACTTTGTAGAGCTAGGCGTAGGCACTTGGCTTTGGCGTTGTGCGTTGGGCACGGATCTTTGCAGAACAAGCCGCCCATTCAGCCTTTTTGATCTCAACATCGGTGTCTGAGGCTTGGGCTTGGCTTTCTGATTTCTCGACCTCCTTCTCTGTCGTACCCAGTTTAGAATACATATCACTGTCAAGAGTATCCCCAAAATCAGGAACCGCATTTCCCTCTCAATCAGTATATTCTGGATAATGTTGTGTTATGACATCTTCAATCTCTATCTCATCCACATCGTTGAGCTCGTCATCACTAGCAACATAGACGGTAGGTGCATCTTTGACCAGTTCATCTGGATTTAACTGGAACATCTCTGCGAGTTGTTCATCAGTGAAGTCGTGAATGATTTCTCCTTCTTCGGGAGTGTAGCTTACTGACGTCCTGACAATCCTTTGTAGATAAAGTATCATACTGAATTGGGACTTGATCTGCTACAGGGGAGCAACATCGTATTCATCCTGCTGAGATGGTTGATCTGCTTGATTTAAAACATGTAACACATCATTCATTAGTAAATAATCTAGACAGTTAAATAATCAAATATATACATAAACATTCAGTACATAAGTTTAATACATGATTCAATTACACAAAAGTTCAAAATACATAAACATCTAATCATACATTGATCTTGAATAATGGGTTCTTCAGCTGGCGGGGCCGTGGACGAGGCTCCTTGATCCTGAGCTTTCTTGGATCATCTCTCTCTTACTCGAGTGGCAGCAGATGCAACAGCGTCATCACCCACCTCATCATCTCTGCTCTTATCCTCTCCCGCATCATCTTCCCCATCATCATCAGTATCATCCTCATCATCATCATTATCATCACCATCATCATCCCCTTATCTAATCTTGAGAGGCTCATCCTTGGATCCCTTGAGCCTCAGCATGAGCTTCTTGTTCTTTGCCTCCGAATCTTGTATCTTCTGTACAGAGCATGTCTGCATCTCATGCAACTCTTTGATCTCCTGACTCTGAGCCTCAATCCTCTATACAGACGAAGCCTGCATCTCATGCAACTCCGTGATCTCTTGGCTCTGAGCCTCATCCTCTGGGCTTGGGAGACATTAAGCTCCAGCAGCTGATTAAGCTGAATGGCTCTCTGCTCATCCGTCGCCAGCAGCTTAAGTACTAACTGGTTCAGGTTAGACAGTTGCTCCTCCAACCCAACGGATGGGAAAAAGGATCCAAAAGTAGGTGGGACCTGTGATGAGGTCCCAACTCCGTGAGTGGTGGTGGTGGTAGTGGATGTAGAGTAGATGGGTGGTGGATATGTATGGATGGTGAGGGGTGGCTGTAGTAGTGACACGTGGAGGTGTGGTAGTCATGGTGGGTGGAGTGGTAGTAGTGGTGGTGGGTGGAATGCTTGTAGTGGTGGTAAGGGTAGAGGTAGTGGTGGTGGGTGGAATGGTGGTAGTGGTGGCTGTGGTAGAGGTAGTGGTGGTAGTGATGAATGTAATCCTCCTCCGCTTAGTCTTCATCCCATGGGGCTGAGCCATCCTTTTTCTCCTCATGCCCTTTGAGGAGGATGCTCCCCCTGGGATGCTGCTGGGCTGATCAGGGCCATAAGTGGGATCAACAGCAGTCTCCCCAGACTCGCCAGGGCGTCCTCCAACCTCCCGAATACCTCGGTCGGTGGCAACCACCCTGCTTCTAAGAGTACGAGTCAAAGGCTCCTCGTCTGTCTCCTCTTCCTCATCAGGACGAAAGTCTTGATGGAAACCAGCTGACTCATCTCCACCTTGGGTGGATGATGGAGATGTTATATCAGCAGTGGGGCTCCTCGATTGGGCGGGCCCTGCATCTCCACCATCACCACTATCATCGTCGTTGGAGTCATCATCCGGGAGCATAATCTGCTCGACATCCGAATCACTGTCCTCGTGGCACCACTTCCTTCTAGCGGGCGCCACATAATCCTCCTGGGCCAGATGCCCGAACAATCTTCTGACAGGGGGCTTCACTTGCTTCCCCCTATACACCCTCATGCGGCCAAAAGTGGTATCATCCATCACTTCAAGCACTACTGTGTCATCCTTCTCCATAGGCAGCGACGGTAGCTTCTGATAATGATCATCTGAATGAATCGAGGGTACATACAAAACCCCTCCTTCCCCTTCCCCTCAATGTTCTCCACCAGATAGATGAAGATCATCCTAGAGAAGCTGAACGGGAGGTTCAACACCTACACCACGTACGCGTTCTGGATCTAATCGGAAAGCTCGTCGAACCCTCCCTACCGAGAGGCTATGCACTTGAGTAGGACATGGGCGAGGTATTTGAATTGGGGGCACAGGTTGCTTTTGTTGAGCACACCTACCTTGATGTCCCCAGAGTACTTAGCCCTCAAGAAACATCCTTGTACTGTAAGTGGGTGTAATCGTGTGGGACAACCAGCGTCATCCCCAAACTCTAGAACACTCTGGAGATCATCCTCTGTGATCTCAATAGCCTGGCCGAATATCGAGCTCCTGATGCAATGGGGCTCAGAGGACATGTCCATCACAACACTTTCCTAGAAAGCCTGATGGACCGAGCGGTAAGGGGTACATGGTGTCGAGATGGTTCGGAATATCCTAGATCGTCGTAGAAATGTGATGATGCCCAAAAATTCTGCAACATTCATGAAGTCAAATCCAAGTGAGCACATATGTTGTGCTTCGTGCTCATGGTCCAGCCACTCGCCATCTGTTACACAATATAGATAAATGTTAGTGTGAGTAAAAGAGTAACCATTTGAATTTCTTAACTTGAATATGTCTGTTCTATCATGCGAATGAATTGTGCGACTAAGGTTTAGTCGTGCGATTGAGCTCATATGCACGACTGAGTCATGCGACTATGCTCAGTCGTATGCTCTACCAGCGGTTGAAACCAGTCGTGCGACTGAACTTATTCGTATGTTTCAGTTGTGTGATTTTGCCATTCGCTCAACTTAGTCGTGCGACTGAGCCATTCGCCCGGCTCAGTCGTGCGATTAAAGTTCATCAAAGCACCCATTCGCAATTCGTAGTGTTAGACGTCGTGGTATGGCGCATTAGTCTCGCAAACACCTAGCATAGCACCTAATAACTTTTATTTTAATATTTTATTTAGTTTTGTCAGTTTATTTGTCAAACTAGTCTCGGTTAAGTTTTAGGGGACAATTTCGATCTTTTGAGGATGAATCGATTGAACATTTAACTGGAAATCATTGCACATTACCTGTGGAGTCACGGAAATCGTTAGAACGTAATAATCACAGTCCATGAACAATCAAACGAAATTTGGGCAGAGTAACGTTAAGTCATGCGAAAAATGAGCGATTTGGGGGTGAATAGGGTTTATGACCGACTCCCCCTCTATTTATACTAAGATTTCCTTCAACCGTGCGACTAGACCTAATCACATAGCTGGTTCATGCGATTGAGGCTCAGTCGTGCGACTGACTCAATCGGTCACCATCAGTTGTGCGACTGGGTTTCAGTTGTGCGACAACCCCATTCGGTTGCTTTCATTCGTGCGGTTGGTTCAATCTGATGATCCAATTGCATGGATTGACATATGCTGATGATCCAATCGCATGTCTGGGCCATACGTGGCTTAGTCGTGCGATTGGGCTCATTCATATGGCCCATTCGTACAGCTGGTCCATACTTATGGTCCAGTCGAGCGAATGGCTCATCCTTATGATTTTGACTTTATGACCATTTAACACTAAGCCCCTTTTAACTATTGATAAGAATTTATGAGCGTTTGATCATCTAAGACATGATCGTTTTAAATTTGAGATCACCTTAGACGTGATCCCTTTTAACAATAAAGCATTTTGTCACCTCAGATGTGACCCATTTTAAATTTAACACGTGTGTCACCTCAGACGTGACCCTTTCTAAGTGATTAAATCCCAGATTTAATTCCAATGCATAGTCTGACGTTTAAAATTAAATTGACTAAAAATTTAAACAAAATAAAAGGAATTAAAACTAAAGGACAAAACTAAACATGTTTTTGGGATTTTGTGTGGGTGGAAATCCTAAGATAGATATCTAATAGATTTATTCCTAGAACAGTACAACTTCAAGTTATTATGACCATAACTGGTACGATTCATTATGGAATCATACAAGTATTTCAAATCATTCAGGACATGTTACCAAAATCTTTTGATGCTAGATTCTTGTTTTCATCGAGAGTCATTAACAAGTTTAAGAAATCATACTAGTACTATAAGATGCACACATTGATTTGGACATTCAAGAATTGCATCCATGATGATTGTTAGTATACATGTCCACTTAAATCCATACACTGACTTTTGACACAGATTGGTGATACATTAGGTTAAATTATTTCAACCAGCATTTGTGGATCCCATGCTTATATGGTAATCAACATTCATCAGAAGATTTTTGAGCGGTCTACGGGTATTTTGACAAGAAGAAACTATTCTTAGACCTTTCAAAGAGAAGTCAAGCCTCAGGTCAGTGCCACCGCACAGTAGAGAGGTGGCAAACAACAATGAATTCTAGAATATCTAGGTTTTGCTTATCCTCAGGTTAGTGCCACCGCATAGCAGAGAGGCACACAACCTATCTTCTTGTTAGACCATATATATTTTTTTCTTTTTGCACATAACACACCAACAACATTTGTTATTAGCTTGATTGCATTTATTTTTCATATTTTTTTCGTGCTTTGCTCTTTTTGTGGTCATCCACACACATTTGTGGCGTGTATTTGCTCGTCACCCCTTATTGGAAATAATTGATTGTGTTAACCAGTGATAAGATAGGACCCACAACTAGTTGAACAACTTAGTTTGAATTGAAGTTACCAATGCGGTCTAATCATTCATTGTGTTGAATCTACCGACACATCATGTAGTGGTCTAGCAACCTCTAGATCAACTTTCTTTGTGTTACCTTAGTAGCAGGCGGTTTTACTATTATTTTCTTGTTATATTGCTCAGACTTCTTAGACTTATACTTTGAATTTTGCATCTAATTCAATTTAAATCTTTTAAAGTCCCAAATTCTTTGTTCCAGTGTACTATCATTTTCCATAGTCATTGTATCGGTATCACATATACGATATCATTTCTATCAGTTAGCCCGTCCTCCTCCCTCGTTTTTTTGTACTGAACTTAGAAAAACTAAAAATAACACTAACTTCTTAACCTATTCTCGCAATAAAATTCTAAAACCGAAAATCTTTTTGTAGGTTTTGAATTTTATAAGATAGGAAATTAAAAGGAAAAAAAAATAAAAATAACATTAAAATTAAAACATAGTGTCGGGCTACACATTTTCTTCTTCTGAGATTACATCAATTTTCTATTTCATGTCATTAACCTCTAAAAGATATAAAAATCTCGGTTTATCAAAAGCTTTTGTCTAGAAGTCGGCACATTGAAAATCCGTATTAATTTTTGCCATATCGATTAAATGTTTTTCAAAGCAATCACGTATAAAATGATATTTAATCCCGATGTGTTTGGTTTTAGGATGTTGGACTGGACTTTTAGTTATAGCTTTCGCATCAGAGTTATCAACATATATAGGAGTATTAGAGAATTGCAAACCGTAATCCCGCATTTGCTGTTGAATCCAGATGATTTGTGAAATGCAACTTGCAGCAACAACATATTCGGCTTCACAGGTTGACAGAGCAACCGAGGTCTGCTTCTTACACTGCCAGGTCACTAATCTCCTCCCAAAAAATTGACATCCTGCTGATGTGGACTTGTAGTTGATTTTGCAACCGCCGTAATCCGAGTCACTATACGCCGTAAGCTTAAAGTCATCATCATGAGGATACCACAATCCTAGTGTTGGTGTACCCTTCAGATATCGAAATATCCTTTTAACCCCAATAAGATGTTCACTTTCGGTTTCGCCTGATATCTGGAGCATAGACATGTCACGTACATGATATCAGTTCGTGAGGCTGGAGAGACATGAGGGATCCGATCATTCCTCGGTACATGGTGGCATCAACCAGATCGCCCCTTTCATCGGGTGCTACATCGTGATTTGTAGCAAGAGGAGTTCAAGTTGCCGAAGCATTCTCCATATCAAACCGACTGAGAATATCGCCTACATACTTGGTTTGATGTAGGAAAATTCCCTTAGGCGTTTGATCCACCTGTAATCCAAAGAAGAACTTCATTTCTCCCATTGCACTCATTTCGAACTCTGCTTTCATTACTGCTTCAAATTCTTTACATAAATCTTCGTTCTTGGAACCGAAGCTTATGTCACCAACATAGATCTGCAAAAGCAGTAAGTCACCATCTTTCTCTTTGATAAACAGTGTACAATCAATCACTCCTCTTTGAAACCCGTGTTTTACCAGATGAGTGGAGAGTTTCTCGTACCATGCCCTGGGGGCTTGATGTAGTCCATATAGAGCCTTGTCTAGCTTGTAAACTCTGTCCAGATGATATGGATCCTCAAATCCCTCGGGTTGACTAATACACACTGTCTCTTGGATTTCACCATGAAGGAATGCACTCTTCACATCAAGTTGATATACTTTAATCTTCATATACGATGCATAGGCTAGGAAGATAAGGATGGCTTCCATTCTTGCCATGGGTGCAAACACTTCATTGTAACCAATACCCTCAACTTGCCGAAATCCTTGAACTACAAGTCGAGCCTTGTTTCTGATAATGAGCCCTTGGTCATCCTTCTTGCATTTTAAGACCCATTTCGTGCCAATGACCTTAGAACCTTTAGGTCTATCCACCAGAGTCCACACACCTAACTTCTTGAATTGAAGAAGTTCTTCTTGCATGGCACTCACCCAAGCCTCATCATTCAAGTCATCACTTATATATTTTGGCTCAAATTTAGACACAAGACATCAATAATCTTTGTCGTGAAGGTATCCTTTTTCCATGACTATGGCATAATCAGCTGAGTATAGCTGATTTTTTTATCTCTACTCCCGATTGTACATCCCCTATGACATTTTCCAGAGGATGATAGGCATTTAGTTGCAACTGGGAGTGGTGGGAACAGCTACATCCTGACCTAGATTGTGAGTTCTAGAGTCTGAATCTGTAGCTATTGGAGTTTGAGGTTTCGAAGTGTCAGGGGCATCAACATGGAATGCATGTGTACTTATTGTAGCATGAACCTATTCCTCGTGTTCCACCTGAAAATTCTCCACATCTTCATCGTCAGAGGACGAGTCACTAACTTCATGTACTCCCCTGAGCTGCTTGAGGATTGGCCTTGTGACTAGATACTGACTAGTCTAGGGGCGGTGTGTTTAAGACATCATACATCATCTTTGTAGATATCTCATCATCAGAAGGCGTGAGAGGAATGTTGAAGGACTTGAAGAATCCATCATAATCAAAAAGAAGCTGGTCCTTTTCCTGCAGGAGGGGTGATGTATCTCTGAACATCAATGTTGCACCACACTTCTACTTGACCTGTTAAGTTGTTGTAAACCCTCTTGTTTGGTATGTTGTATCCTAGAAAAATCCCTTCTTCAGCCTTTTCACTGAATTTGTCTGACTGATGTTTTTTCAGCAACGTACATTGTGCCCCAAACGGTTTGAGATACTCTAGATTAGGTTTACGTCGTTGTAGAAACTATTAACACATTTTTCCATGTCGTTTAACCACCAAGAGTCGATTCAAAGTGTAACATGCATTAGCCAGTGCCTCGTTCCAGAATTGGATATGTAGTTTCGAGTCTGCTAGTATCGCCCTTGCAGTCTCTATCAAGCTTCTGTTCATCCTTTCAGCAACCCTGTTCATCTATGGAATGTGGCAGATGTGAACTGATGTACCGTTCCTTTTTCTTTGCAGAATGCCTCCATCCATTGATTTTTGAACTCTGTCCTATTGTCTGAGTGGATCTGACGTACCTTTAACTTGTATAGAGATTCCAAAGTGGTCACAAGTTGTTTGAACGAGTCAAATGTTTCTGATTTGGATTTTAAAAACATCACCCAAGAGAATCTGGGGTAGTCATCATTGACTACATAACAGTACAGGTCCCTAGCAATACTCTTGGTGCTCACTGGACAGAACATAGCCATATGTAGAAGTTCAAGAGGCAATTCAATAGAGTTGACATTCTTTGCCTTGTGAGACTTCTTGATCTGTTTTCCCTTCTTACACAACACAGAAATCCAGAAGTTGAAAGTTTTTGACATTAATTCCGTAGACCAAATCCTTCTGAATGAGATGATTCATCTTCCTTGGATCTATGTGTCCCATCCTCCTATGCCAGGAGATGGAATCTTTCTTAGTTGCCTTTGACAAGAAGCATTGGACTTGTTTATCGGTTATTGAGACCTTTGTTAGATCTAAGACATATTATTCATTGTATCTTGAAGCTGACATTAAGATCTGGTCTTCAGGAATGGTGTACTCCTTCTTCAACATGTAGCATTTCTTGTTGTCAAAGACCACCTTGAAACCTTTGTCACAAATCTAGTATACAGAAAGTAAGTTGTTTTGTAGTTGTTGAACGTAGTTGAACTTATCAAACTTAACTTTCTGATTTCCCACTTCTCCCTGTGTTTGTGATGTATCCTCCTTTATTTCCCGCAAAAGAAACATGTCCTCCTTTAATTTGTTTGACATTTGAGAGGAGAGACAAGTTTCCAGTCATGTGCCTGGATGCTCCACTATCTACAATCCACATGTTTGTGATAGCACTATAACGAACACCCTACACATTCAAAGGAAATGATTAGTTAAGGTTTGGGACCCAAGCCTTAACTGGCTTGGGTATCCCAAAGGAATCACACATCAAAAGTCAACCCACTGTCCATTTGAGGGGGAGGGCATATCATGCTTCTTACTACTCTCAGTATCAGATATTTGACTTGATTTTTCATTCCACAAGCCAGCTTTGTGCAATGCTTGTTTGTGATAAACAGACGACTGGTTTATGGTTTGAACCTTAGTTTCATTATTTCTTTTAGGTGGAGTAATAGAACTCCTTTTGAAGAGATCTGTTTAGAATCTTGAAGCTAAACTTTCTTTCTCGGTGTCTGATACTGAGGACAGTTAGAAGCTATATGTCATCTTTTTCCATAATTGTAGCATGAGCGAACTTCTACATATTGGGAAAGACATCTCTGTGGAGAAGAGTGTGAGACCGGTGTGACTTTGGTCTTGTTGGGTTTTAACTCTTCTTGCTTGGATGTTTTAACTTCTTTAATAAACTTTACCTTTTGACATCTTTTGCCATTTGTTTGTTTGGATTATTACGTGGTAGGTTAGTTTGTTTAGTCACTTTCTGTTTAGATGAAGACGTGGTAGATCCTGACTGTATATTAACTTTTTTAAACTGTTCGTCCAAATTAAAAATAGGCATTTTACACTTAGATTTCAAAGTGTCCTCCTTCTCTTTAGTGGCAGATTCCATCTTTTGACACGTGGAATCTGGATCACTAACTAGAGGAGTGGTCACCACATGATCCTTAATAGGATTGTTGTTTACTGGTCGACATTTAGTATTTAACAAAATCTCATGTGGTGGTGGAACCATTTTGTAACCTAATCCCTCCCCGTTGTTTCATTCTTTGACCAAGTTTTTAACTATATGTGAAGAACTAGTCCAACTATGCATTGTTTTAAAGAATTTACTTCGACTTCCAAAACTGCTTTCTCCTTTTTAGTTTCTTCAAGGGAGTTTAAATAGAACTTTATGTCATTTGCTTGGTTAAAAGCCACAACTTTGGTTTCTCTTAGTTGTTTACTTAATAGTTCTATTTTTTCTTTGTAACTGTGCTCGTTTTGTTTTAAAACGCGATTTGCTTCTGTGCACAGTTTCAAGTCCTTTACTATGCTATCGTTATGATCTAATAACCTAGCAAATTTCAAATCAATGCTTTCCTAAATTTATTACATTCAAAACAAGCATGATTATCAAAAAATTGGTCTTTAGAACTTACCTGAGAAGATTCAGTTGAATCTGCCATCAGTGCAGATATTTTCTCTTCAGCTGCTGGAGATTGTAAACATGTAGTTTTGTCATCTTCTTCAATCATAGGTTTGACCACTTTCGCAGCTTCTTCAATTTCTGACATGGCTATTTCTACAACGAGATCGTCTTCACTTTCAGTATCGTCATCCAACACCTCGACATTTGCAATGTTGGATTCTCCCGGAGGCACGAATTTGAAGGTCCAGTCTTGCCCTTCATCACCTTGAGCAGTCAAGGCTTTTGTCTCGTCCTAGACGATGTAGCTCCCCCATTTGGTTTATCCTGACGGTTGAATGTCGAGAACGGGTTCCCGTTTCTAGTCTTCTTGGGCTTTACAATTCACGTTAAAGTGTCCCTTCTCTCCACAATTGAAACAGGTCACTTTGGACTTGTCAAACCCAAACGTAGTGTCTTTGGTAGCTATCAAGTTGTGTCCCGTCTTTTTAACAAACTTCTTAGCCCTCCGGACAACACTTGCTAATGCCCACATTATGTCCATATGTTCAAGCTCGTTCTCGTCTACCTGTTCATAGTCTTTGTCGGCTAGATGGCAGTTACCAATCTTTCCTGCAACCAACCCATCATATGAGTGTACCACAGCCGCCAATAAAACCATGTGCTCTTTAGCCACCTCCACAGTGATGTTCCTGAGGTTCTCAGTCTTTAAATTCGTAGCATTAGCCTCTGGTGCAATAAAATGGGTACTTGATGACGCAGACGTGTCAGACCCAGAAGTTATGGTTTATGAAGGAGCAGCTAAACTGGAAACAAAAGCCGTCTGAAGGGGTGCTCCTAAACTAGTTGCTGTAGAAGAGGCGTTGTAAAGCGAAGGATTTTGATCATACGTTCCTTTCTACGACCTGTATTTCATCCTAAGTTCCTCCTCTCTTAATTTCAGGATGAAATCATTTATATCTAACTTTTCCAAAATACTGTTCTGTCGTAGGTTTTAACTCCATGAATATGTAGCTCACTCATGAGATGATAGAACCTGTTGATTACATCATCTAGACTTTCCTTACCCATTGAAGAGAAGTTGTCAAACTCCTGCTTCAACGCTGTTGATTACATCATCTAGACTTTCCTTACCCATTGAAGAGAAGTTGTCAAACTCCTGCTTCAACGCTATTGCCTTTAAAGCTTTTAACGAAGCATTCCCATCATAGCGTTTTTCTAAGGCTATCCAGAGTTTCTTACCTGTTTATTCTCAGAAAATTGATGAAATATATCCTTCAGTATAGACTGAGTTAACAGGGCGTACACTTTCTTCTCTGCGTTATATTTTGCTTTCTGCGTGTCATTCATCCCTCCCAAAGTCAGTTTCACTCCATCAGCCCCCACTTGCATGTCATACCCTATCTCGATTGACTCCCAAATGTTGGGATCAACTCCATTTAAGTAAATCTCAAAATGTTGTTTCCATTGAGGGTAATCGTCTAACGTTATTAGTTTAGGGGATTTATTGTGATTCCTTGCCTTATTTTCCAGAAGTAAGAGGTTCTGGATCCGTGTGTTTCTCCCTACAATAAAGGCTGAGTATTGCTATTCCATTTAGTTAACTTTAAAATTTTTGAAGTCAAATACTTTGCTTATGCGAATGGACCACTCATGCGATTGAACTTATGCGATTGGGTCAACCATGCGAATGGAGTATGCGGATGAATTCAATCGTGTGATTGGATTCAGTCGTGTGGAAGGAGAGTGCGGATGGAGTGTATGCGAATGAAGCTGGTAAGTCATGCGAATGAACAAGACGACTGAGTTCAATCGTGCGTATGGAGGGTGCGAATGAGTTCTGTCGTGCGATTGAGTCAATCGTGCCACTAAAGGCTGCTGTTTTTGCAAAAACGAAGGGTTTGAACACTTTGACGCAAAAACATGAATTTCTTATGAACCCTAATTGCTGTATGACGAAAAACGTTAATTTTATGACCAGAAGACTTCGAAAACACTTTTGGACACAAAAAGATTGAATTTTTGATTGAAAAACACGATTTTTAGTCCAAAATCAATTGAATCACATGTAAATCTAGAGGCAAGGCTCTAATACCACTTGTTAGGACCGTGTACAGACGGAGTACTAACTGATTTACATGTATACCAAGTCAAATAGTGTGGAATCCTATTTGATTGGTGATCTAATCAGTGAGAACACACGTAGAATCAATCTTAGAATGATTCTAAACATTAAGAACGACTGCAATACGAATCTGTGCGATCTATGAACTTGGAACAGGGTCTCTAAGGTCTCTAGACGGCTAGGGTACGAGTAGGAGTCGAAATATTGAAAGTGTTACGTTTTTCAACGAATTAAGTGGTATTTATAGTTTAGGGTTAGTCAATCGTACAACTGGACCACTAGTATGGTTCAGTCATACGATTAAATCATGCGATTGAGTCAATCACACGACTGAAGGTTCAGTCGTGCGACTGAATCATCCGTATGTCTCAGTCGTGCGACTGATCCAGTGATTGAGTTAACGGAGGCGTACACAAATTTCTTAGATTCAGCGCTGGGTAAGTTCTTTAAGACTTATTTCCCAACCGTTCTCGGCTTCTTGGGGAGTAGTTCCCCCTAGACACAGCCACGCCAATCGACCGACGCAGCTGTATACCCTAGTTTAGTATGTAGAGCAGTTATTCTTTTTTTTTTTTTTCTGAGGAGCAAGGAAAAAAGTAAAAAATTTTTTCCAGACGGCCAGCCCGGTAGGAAGGTGAGATAAATCTCCCCTTCCCCCTCTTTTTGAGAAAGGTCGAGTCCTTACCCAATTCATCCGATGAATTGCGGACTCGGTTGGACTTGTTAGCTGCATAGAAGTAGAAAGCAGTAGCCGACAGGAGAAGAAGCTTACCCAAGCTTCTATCTCTAGTTCAGTCGTGCGATTGGTCCATTAGCATGAAGTATTCATTCATATGAACCATTAGCATGGTCCATTCGCATGAAAACTTCATACGACTAAGTTTGAATATGTTTCTCAATCATTACTTGACTAAGATCTATTCAAACAACCTCAAACCTATATAGTTTTGTCTTATTTTCTTTTCTTTTATTTTATTTTACTGTCTATTAAAATCCAAAAAACACAAAAAGATTTTCGGTTTTAGAATTTTAGGGGAATAATAGTTTAGGCTAGTATTTAAATGAGTTGAAGTATTTCTTTACTAAAAAAACGAGGGGGAGGGCAGTTTAGCTTAAAAGAAGTGAAATCAAATTTGTGATTTTGATTCAAAGCTTATGGAAAGTGATAGTACACAGGGAACGAATTGGTTGGGACTTGAAAACTAGTCTGCTCAAAATGCAAAATTCAAAGTACAAGTGTGAGAAGTCTAAGCACAACCTAAAGAAAAATGATAGTTAAACTAGTTAGCTACTAAGGTAACATAGAGAAACTAGACCTACAGGTTGCTAGTTCACTATATGATGTGTCGGTAGATTCAACAAAATAGATGAGTAGACTTCATTAGTGAATTAAAAAATCAAATTAACTTGTTCCACCTGCAGGGTTCTCATCTTATCCATGGTTAACACAATCGACACGTTTCCAATAAGGGGTGAGGAGGAAAATTAAAGCCACTAATGTGTGCGGATGACCATAAATATGAGCAAAGCACATGTAAAAACTGCTAAAAGCAATCAAGCTAATGACTAATGTTGTTGGTGTGTTGTGTGCAAAAGAAAAATAAATGCTCTAACAAGAAGATAGGTTATGTGCCACTCTGCTGTGTGGTGACACTGACCTGATGATAAGCATAACCTAAATGTTCTGGAATTCATTGTTGTTTGCGC
The DNA here is from genome assembly GCA_025506515.1 of Flaveria trinervia. Taxonomy (NCBI): domain Eukaryota; kingdom Viridiplantae; phylum Streptophyta; class Magnoliopsida; order Asterales; family Asteraceae; genus Flaveria; species Flaveria trinervia. Next base: position 52,672,902 of record CM046447.1, read on the forward strand.
CTCTCTACTGTGCGATGGCACTGACCTGAGGCTTAGCATCTCTTTGAAAGCTCTTAGAATAGTCTCTTCTTGTCTAATACCCATAGACCGCTCAAAAATCTCATGAGGAATGTTGATTACCATAATTACCATATAAGTGTGGGAAACGCAAATTCTTGTTGAAATAATTAAACCTAATTCATCACCAATGTAAGTCAAAAGTCTGTGTATGGATTTAAGTGGACAAACATACTGACAATCATAGTGGCTGCAATTCTTGGAAGTTAAAATCATTGTGTGCATCTTATAGCTCTAGTATGATTTCTTGAAAGTGCTAATGACTCTTAGACAAAACAAGAATCTAGCATCTAAGTGCATACTAAACGGAGTTCCCAAACGATTCTGATATACCTGTATGATTCCATAATGAATCGTTCCAGAAATGATCAAATTAACCGAAGTTGGGCTCAAACCCTAAACTACAAAAATATGTCTTGTTTTCTTTTAAACTTCAAAGTTATTTTCTATGTTCTAGTCGTTTGTAGGTTAGTCGTTGGACTATACAACTGGATGTACTCTATAAATCAGTAATTAAAAGGGGTCATGTCTAAGATGGCCAATCAGTTTTAAATTAAAAGGATCACATTTGAGGTGATCAATCAGTTTTAAACGGAAAGGATCACATCTGAGGTTATCAAATGGTGTTAAACGGTTATAAGAATAAGGATGAACCATGCGATTACCATAAGTATGAGCTAGTCACACGATTGGACCATGAGTATGGAACAACCATGCGATTGGAGCATAAGGATGAACCAATCGTACAATTGGATGAAGAAGTATAAAAGCCAGTCGCACGACGGAACCCCGATCGCATGAATGAAGCATGTGTATGGGTACAGTCGTACGACTGAACATTAAGACAGTATAAAAGGAGGGTGAGTCGGTCATATTTCTCACCACCCTTCAAAGCATTCAAAATATGCTTGTTCTGAATGTGAAAAATTTAGGGAAAGCATTGATCTAAAATTTGCTAGGTTATTAGAACACAATGATAACTTAGTAAATGACTTACAACTCTGCATTGAAGCAAATCGTATATTAAAACAAAATGAGTGCAGTTTTAAAGAAAAGATAGAACTTTTGGGTAAACAACTAAGGGAAACCGAGGTTGTTGCCTTAAATCAATCTAATGATATAAAATATTATTTAAATTCTTTAGAAGAAACCAAAAGAGAAAGAGAAAGAAGAAAGCCAAGCCCAAGCTTCAGACGCAAATGTTGATACCAAGAAAGCTGAATGGGCAGCTTGTTTTGCTGAGATGAAAGCCCAACACATGCCACAAAAGCAAAATGCCTACACCACGCTCTATAGAGTCAAACGTCATCAGAAGGTTTCTGATAAGATCATAGCGTTGGCGTATTTTGAAGACTTAGGAGTCTACGCAGTAAAGAGAGAGAAAGGAATCGAGTACTTCAGATATCTTCATGATCTTAAGACTCTTCCTAGTTTTGAGCTCAACCATCTGGCATGTTTAGATCTTCTATATGCAAATCCGAGGAAGATGTCAGGATGGTTTGAGGCTGCATTAAAGAAGGAATACCACACCAGGTGGGTAAACCTCAGACCTCAACAACCGAAGAGGTTCATACATAAGTCTGAAGTGGACCTTATATCTAGAAAGCCTAAAGTTGTGCTAAAGTGGAGTCCCCTGTGCATGATGTCAAGATTCCCTTATCGAAAATGCCTGAGGACTTCACTCTACACTTCAAATGGTTGTATTCCTACTGGCGAATGGGCGAAGCGGTCATAGTTGTAAAAAGAGATGGAAGATTGATACTATCTGGGTATTCGACCCAATGTGGCTTACAAACTTGTCAGCTGAAGATGTCTACACATTATACAAGTGGCCATTGTTGTATGACACACAGGACATTATACAAGCTCTATAGTTTCAACATGTGATAAGACTCTGCTTTGATTTTGAAATACATGCAAGAGTCACAGAAGAGGAGAGGTACAAGAAATTCCAAAAACATGTGAAGAATGTTAGACGATAGAGAAAACTAGGTCCAAGGGGGAGTTTGTAGGTACATATGTAACTAGTTTATGTGCTTACATGTAAAAGTATTTCATTTTTTACGTATGTGTAATTTGACTATGTAATGAAATATGATATATGATTTGATGTCTATTTAACTCTATTTCATATTTATGACTTCTTATATAGGTTTGAGGTTGTTGTACACAATTTTAAGTGAATAATGATTAAGTAATGTGTTCAACCTAGTTGGATGAGTATTCATGCTAATGACTCATACTTATGAACCATACGCATAAATACATCATGCTTATGGACCAGTTGCACGACTGAACCAGAAGACTAGATCAGTCGTATGATTAAGACAAAAGATTGACTCAGTCGTACGACTGAATCTTCAGTCGTGCGTATTACTCAATCTCATCTAAGCACGTAACTCAAAAGGGATTACCAGATAATTTAGTGCTCCTAAAACTCCGAAACAAAATAGTGTTGCTGAGAGGAGGCAGGACAATGATTGAGGTTGCTAGGATCATGTTAACTCATTCAAAGTTGTCTCTAACATTCTGGGTAGAGGCAGTCAACACTGCATGTTATATGTAGAACAATGTTCTCATTGTCAAGCCACATGGAAAAACCTCTTATGGTCTAGGGAACAAAAGGACACCATTCATTGCTTTCTAAGGTCCTTTTGCAACATGTGTACTATACTTCACACCAAGGACAACTTGGCAAGATTTGCTGAGAAGTCGAAAAATGTTATCTTTGTTGGATATTCCTCCACCTTTATTGCTTATAGAGTCTATAACATCAAAAATCAAAAATTTGAGGAATCATCCAACATTGTTTTTAATGAGCACACTCCTGGTGTTAGGGGGAATGACCCTTATCATATTTTTGACTTACAATTGTTTCCAAACTATTCTAAACCATCTTGTGAGAATGTTTCAGCTGGAATAGGTACTCAAAGTGATTCTGATGAAGACCAGCTATTTGAGCTACCCAGATCTCTTGTTCTCCAAGAGTCTCTGAACCTCAAGCTCCTATTATTGATAGATCTGATAGCATGACCATACCAGGAACCAGTGGAGCTTCAACAAGTTACCCGCAAAGTGAGCCTAATAACTCATTAGCTAATAACATACAACACCAAGCTGATGGAAGTAGTATTTTGAAGGAACAAACAACTGTTAATACTACTTCTCAGTCAATTGATGCTGATGATGTTTCTCTTTTATTCAGTCAGTCCTCATTGAATGACATTGAAACAACAATTGGACCAGGTGTTCATATTCCTGAGCAAAATATGTCCAACTTGGATCTATCTTTGCAATTGGAAGAGATTCAGAGACTAAGGATTCACAACACTCATCCAGCTGAGAACATCATAGGAGATGTCTCTGAAGGTGTAAGAACATGGGGATAAACTCATCATGGGAATGTCTGCATATACTCATGCTTCTTGTCTTAGATGGTGTTGATACATATGTACCTAGTTTAGGAGCTTAATGTAAAATGTCTGTCATGTCTTACATATATGTAATTGAATGGGTATGAATGAAATACATGTGTGGTTGATGCTTATAATGTTAATATTTCATTGTTTATTATGTGATAACTTATAGTGAACTAACTATATAGGTTTGTGGTTGTTGAAAATAATTCATAGTCAATAATGATTGAAAAACATGTTCAAACTTAATCGTGTGAAGTTTTCATGATATGGACCATGCTAATGGACCATACGTATGAATACTTCATGCTAATGGACCAGTGACATGACTGAACCAGGAGACTGGATTAGTCGCCCGATTGAGACATAAGATTGACTCAGTCACATGACTGGACCTTCAGTTGTGTGGATGGATCAATCGCATGATTCTGTCGCACGACTGAAAGACCCTAACCTATAAATACCACCTAATTTGTGGAAATACGTAACAATACGAATACCTACACACATAATCGTACCCTAGCCGTCTAGGGACTCAAGAAAATCTGTTCCAAGTTCATAGATTGCAGTTGATCGTTCTCTAATCATTCTTAACGTTTCATTAATTGTTAGATTGATCTAAATTGTGTTCTCCATGATTGGATCGCAAATCAAACAGAATTCAACACTATTTGACTTGGTATACGCACAGAATCAGTTAGTACTCCGTACATAAACGGTCCTAACAAGTCGTATCAGAGCCTTGGCTCTTGATTTTTCATGTGATTCGATCGTTTTGGTGTAAAAATCACATTTTTCATTCAAAAAACACCATCCTTTTGAGTAAAACATTGTTTTCGATGTCTCTAGATCCAAAAGGTCACGTTTTTTGGCTTACGGCAGATTAGGGTTCGTGAAAAATCGTATTTTTGAATCAAAGTACCAAAAACCCTTGAATATTCAAAACCAGCAGCCTTCAGTCGCATGATTGACTCAATCGCATGACTAAACTCACTCGCACCTCACATACGCACGATTTGACTCAGTCGCCCATCCATTCGTACGACTGAATAATCTCATTCGCATTGTTCATCCGCATCTGCCCAATCACACGACTGTTCATTCGCATTTGTCCAATCGCACGATTGGCTCATCCGCATTTGTTCAATCACACGATTGATTCATTTGGACTTCACCATTTGCATGAGTGAATAAGTGTCAGTTTGAAGTTAAAAGTTAATAAAAATGGACGATCAGTACTCAATGTTTACTACCGGTAGGGATTCACGGATCCAAAATCTATTGCTTCTGGAGAATGAAATGGGGAATCACAATAAGCCCCCTAAGCTCATAACGTTAGACGATTACACACAATGGAAGCAAAGGTTTGAGATATACCTAAATGGAGTTGATCCCAATTTGTGAGAATCAATCGAAATAGGTTATAACATGCCGGTTGGTGCTGATGGAGTTAAACTTACCTTGGGTGGTATGATTGATAGCCAGAAGGTGAAGTACAATGCAGAGAAGAGGGTGTATGCTTTCTTGACTCAGTCAATTCCTAAGGATATATTCCATCAATTCTTTGAGAACAAATAAGCCAAGAAGTTATGGGAGGCTCTAGAAAAAGGGTGTGATAGGAATGCAACTTTAAAGGCATTAAAGGCAAAGGCTTTGAAGAAGAAGTTTGATAACTTCTCTTCGATAAGAAAAGAGAGCCTCGATGACATTATTGACCGTTTCTACCACTTGATGAGTGAGCTTCACACTAATGGGGTAACCAAGTTTATGGAAGACAAGGTGTCTAGTTTTGCTGAGGGATTGCCAGAGAAGTGGGTTTCGTTTGTGTCAAATCTAAGACAGAATGATATGCTGGCAAAGTTGGACATTTATGACTTCATTCTGACGCTAAGAGAGGAAGAATTGAGGATGAAGTACAGGTCTCAGAAAGGATCAAAGGATCAAAGCCTGTCACTTTATAACTCATCTCCCACTCCAACAAGTTCACAAGCACCACTTCAAACGACATCCGTGTCTAGTTCAGCCGCTCCTTCCCAAGCCACTATTTCAGGATTTGACACGTCAGGGTCATCTTGCACCTAATATATAACACCTAAAGCAAATACTACAAAGTCGAAGACCGAGAATCTCGGTAATATTTCAGTACAGGTGGCAAAGTAACATATGGATCTCCAAGCAGCGATAGTTCACTCCTATGATGGTCTAGTTGCGGGGAAGATTGGAAACTGCCATCTCGCCGATGAAGACTACGAGCAGGTAGATGAAACTGAACTCGAAAGAATGGATATCATGTTAGCTTTGGCTAGTGTTGTCCGGAGGGCAAAGAAGTTTGTGAAAAAGAAGAGACAGAACTTGATAGCCACCAAAGACACGACCTTTGGTTTCCATAAAACCAAAGTTACTTGTTTTAACTGTGGAGAGAAGGGGCATTTCATACGTGAATGTGTTAAGCACAAGAAAACAGCTAATGGTAATCCATTCTCCACCTTTAATCATCAAGACAAACCCATGAATGGTGCTACATCATCAAGCAAGGATCCTAAGGCCTTGACTGCACAAGAGGATGAAGGTCAAGATTGTACCTTTCGTTTTATATCTCCGGGAGAATCCAACATTGCTTGTGTTGAGGGTTTGGATGACGACTCTGCAAGCGAAGGAGAAATCGCAGTGGAACTAGTGATGTCTAATATGGAAGAAATGGCAAATGAGGTCAATCACCTAAATAAAGAAGGTCTCAGAACAACATGTTCAGAATCACCAGCACTCGAATAGTCAAACTCTGCTATGATGGCTGATTCAACCAAATCTTCTCAGGTAAGTAACAAAGACCAACTTTTTGATAGTCATGTGTGTAATGAATGTAATAAATTTAGAGAAAGCATAGATTCAAAATTTGCTAGGTTATTAGATCACAATGATAGCTTAGTAAATGACTTACAACTGTGCATAGAAGCTAACCGGATTTTAAAACAAAATGAGCACAGTTATAAAGAAAAGATAGAACTTTTAACCAAAAAACTACGAGAAACTGAGGTTTTTGCGTTTAACCAAGCCAATGAAATAAAGTTATATTCAAACTCCCTAGAAGAAACTAAGAAAGAAAAAGCAGTTTTGGAAGTCGAAGTAAATTCATTAAAATAAAAACTGCACAGTTGGACCAGTTCTTCTCACATAGTCGTGCATTTAGTGAAAGAACGTAACAACGAGGAGGGTTTAGGTTACAAAGTGGTTTCACCACCATATGAGACCTTTTTGAATGCTAAATGTAGACCTATTAATAACAATCCAATCAAGGATCATGTGGTGTCCACTCCTCTAGTTAGTGATCCAAATTCCACGAGTAAATCGGTGGAATTTGTCACTAAACAGGGAGGTCACTTTAAAATCTAATGGTAAGATGCCTATTGTTAATTTGGATGAACAATTTGAAAAGGTTAAGGAAAAGTCAGGTACAAACATGTCTAATTCTGAACACAAAAAGACCAAGCAAGTTAATCAACCACGTGCACCATGTCTTAGTCCAAATAAAAAAAGGATAAAGATGTTAATAATCTTCAAACAATGAATTTTGTTAAAGGAGCTAAAACATCTAAACAAGAAGAGTCAAAACCGAAATAGACTAAAGTCACACCTGTGTCACACACATCCCCACGGAAACCGTTCCACCAACATGTCGAAAGTAGATCATGCTACAATTGTGGAAAGTATGGACATATTGCTTCAAATTGTACTTATTATCATACACCAAGAAAGAAATTTGAACTTCATGATCCTAAATCAAGTTCTTCTAAAATGAGTTCTATCACTCCACCAAAAAGAATTAGTGAACATAAAGCTCAAACCGTAAGCCAGTCATCTATTTATCACAAATAGGCCGTACACAAAACTGGCCTATTGAAAGAAAAATCATGTACAATGTCTAATAATAAGAACAAGAAAAAAAATGATCTTCCCTCACCCTCGAATGGACAATGAGTAGAGTTTATGATGTGTGATTCCTCTGGGTCACCCAAGCCAGTTAAGGCTTGGGTCCCTAACCTAAACTAATCATTTCCTTTCAATGTGTAGGGTGTCCACTATACTGCTACTACAAATACCTGGATTGTTGATAGCGGGGCATCAAGGCACATGACTGGGAACCTGTCTCTCTTGTCAAATCTGAAACAAATTAAAGGAGGACATGTTTCGTTTGCTGGAAATAAAGGAGGCTATATCACTGCACAAGGGGAAGTGGGAAACCAGAAAGTGAAATTTGATAAGGTAAACTATGTTCAACAACTTTAAAATAATTTACTTTCTATTTCCCATATATGTGACAAAGAATTCAAGGTTGTATTTGACAACAAGAAGTGCTATGTTCTGAAAAAGGACTATGTCATACCAGAGGATCAAGTTTTAATGTCAGCTTCAAGATATAACGATTTGTATGTCTTGGACCTATCAAAGGCCTCCACAACCGATCACAATGTACAATGCTTCTTGTCAAAGGCAATAGAGAAAGAATCCATCTCCTGGCATAGGAGAATGGGACACATTAATCCACGGAAGATGAATCACTTGATCCAGAATGATCTAGTGCGTGGACTAAATGTTAAGAACTTCCAATTACCGGATTTTTGTGTCGCGTGTAAGAAAGGGAACAGACGAAGAAGTCTCATAAGGCAAAGAAATTCACTCAATTGACCCTCCTCTTGAGCTCATTCACATGGATTTGTTTGGCCTAGTTAGTACAAAGAGCATTGCCGGCGATTTGTACTGCTATGTAGTTACGGATGATTACTCAAGATATTCTTGGGTGATGTTTCTGAAATCCAAATCAGAGGCAGTTGAATCATTCAAAGAGCTGGTAACTACATTGGATTCACTCTACAAGCTTAAGGTAAGGCAAGTTCGCTCAGACAATGATACCGAGTTCAAGAATCAGTGGATGGAGGCATTCTGCAAAGAAAAAAGAATTGCGCACCAGTTACATCTGCCTACACTCTTCAAATGAACAGATTTGCTGAGAGAAAGAATCAAAGCTTTATAGAGACAGCCCGGATGATGCTAGCAGACTCGAAACTTCCTATCCAATTTTGGAACGTGGCAGTAGCTAACGCATGTTACACCCTCAGTCGAGTCTTGGTGGTCAAACGTCATGGTAAAACATGCTATGAGTTGCTCCAACGACGTAAACCAAATCTAGAGTACCTCGCGCCATTTGGCGCACCATGTATGCCGCTGAAGAAAAATTAGTCCGAGAAGTTCAGCGAGATGACCGAAAAAGGAATTTTCTTGGGATACAACATACCGAATAAGAGAGTTTATAACAACTCAATAGGTCAAGTAGAAGTATGGTGCAACGTTGATGTACATTGATTCACCACCCCCCTTTCTGGAAAAGGGCCCTCATTCTTTTTCAACTATGATGGATTTTTAAGTCCTTCAACATTCCTCTCTCCCCTCCTAAGGATGAGTTATCGACCAGAATGATGTACGACGTGTTAAATACACAAACACTGGACCCGACGACCTTGGCGTCACAAGGTGAGTCTTATAGTTCTTTAGGGGGAGCACTTGAGGTAAGTGACTCCTCCTCTGATGATGAAGACGTGGCAAATGATCAGGTGGATCAGGAGGAACAGGTTCCTACTACTACTACAAGTACACAAGCATCTAATGTTGATGTCTCGACACTTCAGAACCTCACACTCTTACTGCCTCAGATACTGAACCTGCTGTTCACAATCTGGATTATGAGGTAGTTGTTCCCACCATACCTGGATCACGACTAACTATTTATCATCCTTTGGGCAATTTCATTGGAGATGTTCGATCAGGAGTACAGACAAGAAATCACCTATAATCAGCTGATTCTGCCTCAGTGATGGAAAAGGGATATCTTCACGATGGCGGGTATCGATGTTTTATGTCTCAATTTGAGCCAAAATACCTTAGTGAAGCCCTAAACGATGAGGCGTGGGTGAGTGCCATGCAAGAAGAACTTCTTCAATTCAAGAAGTTAGGAGTACGGACATTGGTGGATAGACCTAAAGGTGCTGAGGTCATTGGCACCAAATGGGTCTTGAAATGCAAGAATGATGACCAAGGAGTCATAATAAGAAACAAGGCTCGACTTGTAGTTCAAGGATTTCAACAAGTCGAGGGTATTGATTACAATGAAGTCTTTGCACCTGTGGCGAGAATGGAAGCAATCCATATCTTCCTAGCCTATGCATCTTACATGAAGATTATAGTTTATCAACTCGATGTAAAGAGTGCATTCCTTCATGGTGAAATCCGAGAGACAGTGTATGTTAGTTAACCCAAAGGATTTGAGGATCCATACCATCGGGACAGAGTTTACAAGCTGGATAAGGCTCTCTAAGGGCTCCACCAAGCCCCAAGAGCATGATATGAAAAGCTCTCGACTCATCTTATGAAACACGGCTTTCGCAGAGGAGTGATTGACTATACATTGTTCATCAAAGAAAAGGATGGTGACTTACTGCTAGTTCAGATCTATGTTGATGACAAAATCTGCGGTTCCAAAAACGAAGCATTATGCAAAGAACTTGAAGCAGTAATGAAAGTTGAATTTGAAATGAGTGCCATGGGAGAAATGAAGTTCTTTCTCAAATTACAAGTGGATCAGACACCAAAGGGGATATTTCTACATCAGACCAAGTATGTAGGCGATATTCTCAGTCGGTTCGATATGGAGAATGCTTCGGCAGCTAGGACTCCACTAGCTACAAACCACGATGTGGCACCCGACGAAAATGGTGATCTGGTTGATGCCACCATGTACTGAGGAATAATAGGATCCATCATGTACCTCACTGCCTCACGACCTGATATCATGTACGCGATGTGTCTCTGCTCCAGATATCAGGCGAAACCAAAGGTCAACCATCCCATAGGAGTCAAAAGGATATTTCATTATCTAAAGGGTACTCCAACACTTGGGTTGTGGTATCCTCATGATGATGTCTTTGAGCTTACAGTGTTTAGCGATTCAGATTATGGCAGCTGCAAAATGAACTACAAGTCAACTTCAGTAGGACATCAATTATGTGGGAGAAGATTAGTCACATGGCAGTGTAAGAAGCAGACATCGGTTGCTCTATCAACTTGTGAAGCTGAATACGTTGCTGCTGCAAACTGCTGTTCACAAATCATCTGGATTCAACAACAAATGCGGGACTACGGTTTGAAATTCTCTAACACTCCTATATTGGTTGATAATTCTGTTGTTATAGCTGTAACTAAAAATCCTGTCCAACATCCTAAGACCAAACACATCGGAATTAAATATCACTTTATACGTGATTATTTTGAAAAGAATTTAATCGATGTTGTTAAAATTAATACGAACTTTCAACGCGCTGACCTCTACACAAAAGCTTTTGATAAACCAAGATTTTTATATCTGTTAGAGGTCAACGGCGTGAAAAAGAAATGTGAAGTGATTCCAAAAGATGACAATACATAATCTGATGCGTAGAGTCATTTTTTATCCTATTTTATTTTATTTTAATTTCTCTTCTCGCCTATTAAAATTCAAAACGCAAAAACATTTTCTGTTTTTGAGTTTTAGGGGGAGAATAGGTTAGATGAGTATTAACTTAGTAGCTTTATTTGATTATTTAAAAAAACGACGGAGGAGGACAACTTAGCTAAAATGAAAAAAATCAAATCTGTGATATTGATTCAACAAATTTGGAAAATGATAGTACACAAGGAACATATTAATTTGGGATTTTAAAAAGGTTTAACTACTCATGATGCAAAATTCAAAGTTAAGTCTAAATAGTCAAAGCAAAATAAAAGGAAAAATGATAGTCAAACTAGTACCCTACTATGGTAACATAGAGAAAGTAGACCTAGAGGTTGTTAGCACATTAGATGATATGTCGGTAGATTGAACACAATAGATAAGTAGACCTCATTGGTGATTTCAAGCTAAAACTAAGTTGTTCAACAAGCTGTGAGTACACACCTTATCCTTTGTTAACACAATCAAGAAAGTTCCAATAAGGGGTGACGAGCAAAATAAACGCCACAAATGTGTGCGGATGACCATAAAATATGAGCAAAGCACATGAAAAATGCAATAAGCAATCAAGCTAATAACCTATGTTGTTGGTGTGATCTGTGCGAAAAGAAAATGATTGCTCAAAAAAGAAGATAGGTTGGGTGCCTCTCTGCTGTGCGGTGGCACTGACTTGAGGATAAGCATAACCTAAATATTCCAGAATTCATTGTTGTTTGCGCCTCTCTGCTGTGCGGTGGCACTGACTTGAGGCTTAGCATCTCTTTGAAAGATCTGAGAATAGTTTATTCTTGTAAAATACTCGTAGACCGCTCAAAAATCTCCTGAGGAACATTGATTACCATATAAGCGTGGGATCCACAAATGCTTGTTGAAATAATTAAACCATAAATCATCACCAATGTGTGTCAAAATCTATGTATGGATTTAAGAGGACAAGTATACTGACAATCATCGTGAGCTGCAACTCTTGAAAGTCAAAAATCATTGTGTGCATCTTGTAGCTCTAGTATGATTTCCAAAAATTGTTGTTGACTATGAGTGAAAACAAGGATCAAGCATGAAAATTGTTTATTAAAGTGTCCCAGGTGAAACTGATATACTTGTATGATTCCAAAAATGAATTGTACCAGAAATGATTAACTAGAATTGAAGCTGTGTTGTCTAGGAATTAGAATCAATTAGAATTCTTCTAATACGTTGTATTTCATCTCTCATCAACAATACAAAAAATATGTCTTGTTATTGTTCTTAATTTCAATGTTTTTCTGTTTAATTTTACTAAAGTGTAATGTAAGAGTTGGACTCAACAACTCGTCATAATCTACCAATCACTCACTCAAAAGGCTCACGTCTGAGGTGACCAAATCATTCAAAATAAAAGGACCACGTCTGAGGTGATCAACAGTGTTCTCAAATTAGAAAAGGTCATGTCTGAGATGATCATTTGTCATAACGTGTTATCTAGAATTAAAAAGATAAGTTTTGAAAGTGCATAAGGTCAAATAAACAAGTCTGAGTCATTCGCACCCCTGGACCATAAGTATGGTCCAGTCGCATGAATGAAGCAAAGAGATTGAACCATTCACATGATTGGATCATGAGTATGAGCCAATCGCACGAATGGTGGTTACCGACTGAGTCAGTCATCCAATTGAACCCCAGTCGGACGAATGAAGCTGATCGAATGAGTCAGTCGGACGACTGAAACCTAGTCGCACGACTAAAACCTAGTCGCACGACTGACTGTGACCGACTGAGCAAGTCACATGACTGAGCCCCAGTTGCACGAATCAAGAGTGCGAATAGGTTCAGTCGCACGACTACAGGAACCCCTAGTATAAATAGAGGGGAAGTCGGTCGCAGACACTCATCACTCCCAAATCGCCCCAAAATCGCATGAAAGCAATACACTCTGCCCAAATCTCGTATTAGTGATTTAGCACCGTATGTGTGATACTCACTGATTCTTCATCGTTTCTACACGTAATGCGAGACTAGATTCGATCAAAATGCTCAGATTAAGCAAGCCCTAAATGTTCAAATCGGTTCAGAACAAAAACCGAGACAAAACCTTTAAATAAACCACTAATCTGTACTTAAATGTCAAATTATTTAGTAGTAAGTGTTATTTTGATGGATTGCGAGTCAAATGAGACTAACCTAAACGTTTAACATCAAGTATTGACCAAAAGTCGATTCTACAGTATGGAACGGAGACGTTATGCGAATGGACACACTGATGAACTTCAATTGCACAACTAAAATGGGCAAATGACTAAATTGCACGAATGAACCATGCGTATGAACTCAGTCGCACGACTGATTCAACTGCATAAAACAGCATACGACTCAGTTGACTCGTAGGCTCATTCGCATGACTAAGCTCAATCGTACGACTAAGACTCAATCGGATTTTCCATTCGCAAAACAGAACAGAATGATTCAAGCTCATTAAAATTCAAGTGTCATTCACTTACACAAACTCTAACGTTTATGTATCTTGTGTTACAGAAACATGGCGAGTTGATGGACTATGAGCATAAAGCATAACCTGTATGCTCATTTGGACGTCACCTCACGGAATGTTGTTGACTTTGCTGGGATCATCGCTTTCCTATGGAGATCGAGGATCTTCAAGGCTATATCTACTCTGTGCATACCTTATGGATCGATTCAGCAAGCGTTCTGGGAAAGCGCCATAGTCGACAGGTCTGCTGAACCGCATCGGATATGGAGTACCATATTTGGAGAAGCGATAGAGATCAGTGAGGAAGACCTAAGGAGGGTGTTAGAGTCGGGAGATGACTGTGACTGCCCTACCAGACTGCATCCATTGACTGTTCGAGGTTGCTTTCTTCGGGCTAAGTATTCAGGGGACATAAACGTAGGCGTGCTCAACAAGAGCAACCTGTGCCCCCAACTCAAGTACTTAGCCCATATGCTGCTAACGTGTATTCCCTCGAGGAAGGGAGGATTTGATGAGCTGTTTGATCAGATCCAGAATGCCTATGTGGCTCTAGTACTGAATCATCCTTTCAGCTTCTCATGGATGATCTTCAACTACTGGGTCGAGAACCTAGAAGACAAAGGCAAGGAGGGATTCTATATGTACCCTTGGTTCCTCCAGATGATCATTGACCAAAATTTGTCCTCGCTGCCCAAAGAGACTAATGATGCAGTGACACTCGAGGTCATGGACGACACCACACTAGGGAGGATGAAGGTGTAGCGGGGAAGCAAGTGAAGCCGCCGGTAAGGAGGTTGTTTGGGCATCTGGTCCGGGATGACTATGTGGCGCCAGCAAAGAGGAAGTGGCACCACGATGATAGTGACTCGGATCTTGAGTAGATTGCTCTACCCTCTGATGACACCGACGGTGATGACCACAATGTAGATCAGGGATGTGATGGTCAGGGTGGATGCGAGTCTGCTCCATTCACCCTGATTTCGAGATGGAGGAGGAGGAGGAGTCTGATGAAGAGCCTCTGGTGCGAACGGTGGGGAGCCGGGTCATAGCCATGGAGAGAGGTCTTAGGGAGGTTGGTGGATGCCACGGGGAGTCCGGGGATGTTGTTGTTGCTGATATAGATCCATCATACACCCCGGACCCGCCCAACAGCCAAGGGGGAGCCACTGTGTCTAAGGGCTCAAGGAGGAACAGAATGGCTCACCCTTATGGCAATAAGGGGAAGAGGCCAAGATTTACAATGACCGCATCCACTCCTACAGCCACTGCCACCACTACTGCCACTGTCACAGCCACCACCACATCCACCACCACAACCACACCCCCTACCACCACTTCCACTCTTCCATCCACCATTACTACACCCAACCCTTCACCATCCACTCATATGCCACCACCTATATTCACCAATGCCAGTACTACCACCACCAGCCACCAAGCAGGACCATCATTCCACACCACATTCACCATAGGACCCACTCTACCCCACATTGGATGTAGATCCATATGTACCTAGTTTACGATCATAATGTAATATGTCTGTCATGCCCTAAATGTAATCAAACGAATGAGTTTAATGAAACATATTATGTGGTTGTTGATCTTAATGTCTAATGTGTCAGTGTATGTTTTAATGTTTATTATTTATTAAGGCATATTGAACCAACTATATAGGTTTGTGGTCGTTTGAATAGATCTTAGTCAAGTAATGATTGAGAAACATATTCAAACTTAGTCATATGAAGTCTTCATGCGAATGGACCATGCTAATGGACCATACGCATGAACACTTCATTCTAATGGACCAGTCCCGAACCAGGAGACTGGGTCAGTCGCAGGACAAAGACATACGGATGACTCAGTCGCACGACTCAACCTTCAGTCATGTGATTGACTCAGTCGCATGCTTTAGTCACACGACTGAACCATGCTAATGGTCTAGTTGTATGATTGACTAACCCTAACCTATAAATACCACTTAATTTGTGGAAAAAGGTAACACTTGAAGAATTGCACTCCTACACGTACCCTAGCCATCCAGAACGTCCAAGAAAGCCAGTCCAAGTTCATAGATCGTTCTTCATTGATTCCTATTCATTCTTAACGTTTAGTTTAATCTTATATCAATATGGTTAACGTTCTCACTGATTGGATCGCCAATCAAATAGGATTCCGCACTATTTGAGTTGGTATACATGTGAATCTGTTAGTACTCTGTCCAGTACATGGTCCCTAACAAGTGGTATCAAAGCCTTGGCTGTTGATTTACATGTGATTCATTGCATTTGATATAAAAATAGTGTTTTTCATGCAAAAACGCAATCTTTTTGTGTCACACATTGTTTTGGATGTCTCCAGGTCATAAAGTTAACGTTTTTCTGGCATACGGCAATTAGGGTTCTTGAGAAATTCGTGTTTTTGCGTCAAAATACCTTAAACCTTCAAATTCTCAAGATTCAGCAGCTTCAGTCGCACGAATGACTCAAACGCACGACTGAATCCATACGCATCTCTCATGCGCACATTGGACTCAGTCAGTCATTCTTATGTATGACTGAATTGCCTAGTCGCATTGTTCATTCACACCTGTCCATTCGCATGAGTTAGCCATCCGCATTGATTCATTCGCACGTCTGAGCCATACGCATTGGTCAATGGTACGAATTGTCCAATTGCACACCTTCATTCGGACAAGTAAAATAGTTGTGTTCTAAAGACCAAAGTCATTAGTAATGGAGGATCAATATTCACCGTTCACTGCCGAAAGGGACCCTAGGATTCAAACTCTGTTGCTTCAAGAAAATGAAGTTGGAAATCATAACAAGCCCCCTAAGCTTATAACGTTAGATGATTACCCACAATGGAAGAAAAGATTTGAGATTTACTTAAATGGAGTAGATCCTAATTTGTGGGAGTCGATAGAGACAGGATATAGCATGCCTGTAGGTGCAGATGGAGTTAAACTTACCTTAAGCGGTATGACTGAAGGCCTAAAGGTAAAGTACAATCTAGAGAAGAAAGTATATGCTTTGCTGACTCAGTAAATTCCTAAGGACATCTTCCATTAGTTTTCTGAGAACAAGCAAGCTAAGAAGCTATGGGATGCATTGGAAAAGAGGTGGAAGGGAAATGCATCGTTAAAAGATCTAAAGGCTAAAGTGTTGAAAAAGAACTTTGAAAACTTCTCGTCAATGGGAAAGGAGAGCTTGGACGACGTCATTGATCGGTTCTACCATTTGATGAGTGAGATGCACACTCATGGAGTCACCACGTCTATGGAAGACAAAGTTTCAAACTTTGCAGATGGGTTGCCAGAGAAGTGGGTTTCCTTTGTATCCAACCTTAGACAGAATGATTTGCTAGCGAAGTTAGATATCAACGACTTCATTTTGAAGCTGAGAGAGGAAGAGTTGAGGATGAAGTACACGGCCCAAAAGTCTTCATATGATCAGAATCTGGCACTTTACAACTCAACTCCACAAGCCAAAATGTTTGGAGCACCAATTCAAACGGTGTTTGTGTCAAGTTCAGCTGCATCATCTCATGTTACTACTTCAGGATCTGACATGTCAGGGTCGTCTTGTACCCAATACATAGCAGTTGAAGCCACTACTACAAAATTGAGGATCGAGAATCTCGGGAATGTGACAGTGGAGGTAGCAAAGGAACACATGGATCTCTTAGCAGCTGTCGTTCACTCCTATGACGGACTAGTTGCTGGGAAGATTGGGAACTGCCATCTGGCAGATGAGGACTACGAGCAGGTAGACGAGACAGAGCTGGAGAGAATGGACATCATGTGGGCCTTAGCAAGTGTTGTTCGGAGAGCTAAGAAGTTTGTCCAGAAGATCCGACAGAATTTGATTGCTACTAAGGACACAACTTTTGGTTTTGACAAGACCAAAGTTACCTACTTCAACTGTAGGGAAAAGGGGTACTTCAAACGTGAGTGTGTGAAGCCCAAGAAGACAGGAAATGGAAATCCATTTTCATCCTTCAATCGTCTGAATAAACCCACAAGCAATCCTACTTCATCAAGCATGGATCCTAAAGCCTTGACTACTCACGATGACGAAGGACAAGACTGGAGCTTTCGGTTTGTGTCTCTGGGAGAATCCAAGATTGTTAGTGTTGAGAATCTAGATGACGACTCAGCAAGCGAAGGTGATATTGCAGTGGAACTCGTGATGTTAAATGTTGAAGACACTGCAACTTTGGTTGATCACCTGCCTGAAGAAGGGACAAGTTCCACTAGTTCAGAATCACCAGAACCAGAAAAGTCAGACACTGCTTTGATGGCTGATTCAACCTCACTCTCTCAGGTAAGTACCACTACTTAATTTTTCAATAATCATGCTTGTTTTGATTGTAATAAATTCAAGGAAAGCATTGATTTGAAATTTGCTAGGTTATTAAACCATAATGATAACTTAGTAAAGGACTTGCAACTGTGCACAGAAGCAAATAGAGTCTTAAAACAAAATGAGCACATCTACAAAGAAAAGATAGAACTTTTGAATAAACAACTTAGGGAAACTAAAGTTGTAGCTATTAACCAAGATAATGACATTAAGTTCTATCTAAACTCCCTAGAAGACACTAAGAAACAAAAAGCAGTTTTGGAAGTAGAAGTAAATTCATTAAAACAAAAACTGCATAGTTGGACAAGTTCTTCTCATATTATCCAACACTTAGTGAGAGAACGCAACAATGAGGAGGGTTTGGGATATAAAGTGGTTCCCCCACCACTCTAGACCTTGATGAGTGCCAAAAGTAAAATAATAAATAATAACCCAATCAAGGATCATGTGGTGTCCACTCCTCTTGTAAGTGATCCAGATTCCACATGTAATCCAAATGAATCTGTCACTAAACAAAAGGATGCCACTTCAAAATCAAAAGGTAAAATGCCTTGTGTTAATCTGGACGAACAATTTGAAAAGGTTAAAATAAAGTCTAGTTCAACAAAGTCTATTTCTGAACCCAAAAATACAAAACAAATTAACCAATCACGTGCTTCATGTCTAAGTCCAAATAAGCAAAAGGGAAAAGATGCTAACAATGTTCAAACAATTAATTTTGTTAAACAAGATAAAACATCTAAACAAGAAGTGACCAAGCCCAAACTGAATAAAGTCACCCAAGTGTCACATATTTCTCCACATAAATAGTTAAATCATCAAGTTGAATGCAGATCATGCTACAACTGTGGAAAGTATGGGCACATCGCATCTTAGTGTCCTTATTATCAGACACCAAAGAAAAAGATTGAACTTTATGACACTAAAGCAAGCTCTTCCAAAAGAAGCTCCATGACTCCACCAAAAAGAGTCAGTGAACCTAAAGTTCAACCTATCAGCCAGTTGTCTATTTATCACAAACAGGCCTTACACAAAGCTGGCTTATGGAAAGAAAAGTATATGTCTAGTAATGAGAACAAGAAGACAAATAATCTTCCCTCACCCTCTAATGGACAATGGGTAGAATTTATGATGCGTGATGCCTCTAGGACATCCGAGCCGGTTAAGGTTTGGGTCCCTCACCTTAACTAATGTTTTCAATTGAATGTGCATGGTGTTTGCTATAGTGCTGAAACAAACACTTGGATTGTAGATAGTAGAGCATCAAGGCATATGACTGGAAACTAGGAACTCCTATCAAATGTCAAACAAATCATAGGAGGTCATGTTTCTTTTGATGCAAATAAAGGAGGGTACATCACAGCTTAAGGGGAAGTAGGGAACCAGAAAGTGAAGTTTGACAAGGTAAATTATGTTCAACAACTTCAAAATAAACTACTTTCTGTTTCCTAAATTTATGACAAGGTATTTAAAGTAGTTTTCGACAATAAGAAGTGTTATGTCCTGAAAAAGGACTATGTGATTCCGGAGGAACAAGTCTTAATGTCAGCCTCAAGATATAACGACCTTTACGTCTTGGATCTATCAAAGGCCTCCACAACGGATCATCAAGTTTAGTGCTTCTTGTCAAAAGCTATTGAGAAGGATTTTATCTCCTGGCATAAGATAATGGGGCACATCAATCAATGGAAGATGAACCACTTGATCCAGATGATCTAGTGCGAGGAGTCATTGTCAAGAACTTCCAAATCCCGGATTTTTGTGTCGCCTGGAAGAAAGGCAAACAGACAAAGAAGTCTCATAAGGCAAAGAAAGTTAATTCTATAGAACTGCCTCTTGAGCTTCTTCATATGGAACTGTTTGGTCCAGTCAGTACAAGAAGTATTGCAGGCGACCTGTACTGCTATGTGGTTACAGATGACTACTCAAGATTCTCTTGGGTGATGTTCTGAAATCAAAATCAGAAACATTTGAGTCATTCAAAGAATTGGTAACTACATCGGAGTCTCTCTACAAGCTGAAGGTGAGACAAGTACGCTCAGAAAACGGAACCGAGTTTAAGAATCAATGGATGGAGGCTTTCTACACAGAAAAGGGAATTATGCACCAGTTCACTTCTGCTTACACTCCTTAGATGAACGGAGTTGCTGAGAGAAAGAATCGCAGCTTAATAGAGACAACACGCACAATGCTAGCAGACTCGAAACTGCCTATCCAATTTTGGAATGAGGCAGTTGCCAATGCGTGTTACACGTTAAATCGAGTTCTGGTGGTAAAACATCATGGCAAGACGTGTTATGAATTACTTAACAACGTAAACCAAATCTGGAGTACATCGAAACCGTTTGGAGCACCATGTACGTTGCTGATGAAAACTCAGGAAGGAAAGTTTAGCGAGAAGGCTGAAGAGGGCATTTTTCTAGGATACAACATACTGAATAAGAGAGTTTACGACAACTCAACGGCTCAAGTAGAGGTGTGGTGTAATGTCGATGTTTAGAGATACACCACTCCTCCTGCTGGAAAAGGACCCGCATTCTTTTTCGACTATGATGGATTCTTCAAGTCCTTCAACATCCCTCTCTCCACTTCTGACGATGAGTTAGCAGCCAAAAAGATGTATGATGTCTTAAACACACCTTCACAAGACTCAACTTCATCTCAATCACAAGGTGAATCATCTAACCACTCAGGGGGAGCACTTGAGGTTAGTGACTCCTCCTCTGGCGATGAAGCCGTGGAGAATGTTCAGAACAATCAAGGGCAACAGATTCCAACTACTGCAAGTCCACAAGCATCTGACTTAGATGCCTCTGATTCTTCGGAACCTCACACTCCTACTGCCTCAGATACGGAACCCAATGTTCATAATCTTGATTCTGAGGTAGTTGTTCGCACCACTCCTGGATCACACCTAAATGTCTATCATCCTCTAGACAATGTCATTGGGGATGTCAGATCAGGAGTTCAGACAAGAAATCAGTTGTATTCAGCCGATTATGCCTCAGTAATGGAAAAAAGGTATCTTCACGATGGTGCATACCGCTATTTTGTCTCTCAGTTTGAGCCAAAATACGTCCGTGAAGCCCTAAATGATGAGGCATGGGTGAGTGCCATGCAAGAAGAACTTCTTCAGTTGAAGAAGTTAGGTGTATGGGCACTGGTAGATAGACCTAAAGGTGAAAAGGTCATCGGCACCAAGTGGGTTTTAAAATGTAAGAAAGATGACCAAGGTGTCATCATTAGGAACAAGGCTCGACTTGTAGTTCAAGGATTTCGAGAAGTCGAGGGAATTGATTACAATGAAGTATTTGCACTTGTGGCGAGAATGGATGCCATCTGTGTCTTCCTAGCGATTTCCTCTTACATGAAGATTAAAGTCTATCAACTAGATGTAAAGAGTGCATTTCTTCATGGTGAAATCCGGGAAACAGTGTATGTCAGTCAACCCGAAGGATTTGAGGATCCATATCATTGGGACCGAGTTTACAAATTGGATAAGGCTCTCTACAGGCTTCACCAAGCCTCGAAAGCATGGTATGAAAAACTCTCAACTCACCTTGTGAAACACGGATTTCGTAGAGGTGTGATTGACTCTACACTGTTCATCAAAGAAAAGGATGGTGATATGTTGCTTGTTTAGATTTACATTGATGACCATCACAACCACACCCCCTACCACCACTTCCACTCTTCCATCCACCTTACTACAGCCAACCATTCACCAGCCACTCATATGCCACCACCCATATTCACCAATGCCACCACTACCACCACCAGCCACCAAGCAGGACCATCATCCCACACCACATTCACCATAGGACCCACTCTACCCCGTATTGGATGTAGATCCATATGTACCTAGTTTACGATCTTAATGTAATATGTCTGTCGTTCCCTAAATGTAATGAAACGAATGAATTGAATGAAACATATTATTTGGTTGTTGATCTTAATGTCTAATGTTTCAGTGTATGTTTTAATGTTTATTATTTATTAACGCATATTGAACCAACTATATAGGTTTGTGGTTCTTTGAATAGATCTTAGTCAAGTAATGACTGAGAAACATATTCAAAATTAGTCATATGAAGTCTTCATGCGAATGGATCATGCTAATGGACCATACGCATGAACACTTCATGCTAAAGGACTAGTCGCACGACTGAATCTTCAGTCATGTGATTGACTTAGTCGCATGCTTTAGTCGCACGACTGAACCATGCTAATGGTCCAGTCGTATGATTGACTAACCCTAACCTATAAATACCACTTAATTCGTGGAAAAAAGGTAACAATTTGAAGAATTCGACTCCTACACGTACCTTAGCCATCCAGATAATCCAAGAAAGCCAGTCCAAGTTCATAGATCGTTCTTGATCGATTCCTATTTGTTCTTAACGTTTAGTTTAATCTTATATCGATCGGGTTAACATTCTCACTGACTGGATTGCTAATCGAATAGGATTCCGCACTATTTGAGTTCGTATACACGTGAATCAGTTAGTACTCTGTCTAGTACACGGTCCTTAACATTGAGGTAGAGGAACAGTTGGCTGCACTTAACCGTATGGTGCTGAAGCTATTGGCTGCTGACAAAGAGAAAGCTACTTAACTAAGTCAGCTTGTGGAGCTAAACGCTACCCAAGCACAGCAGATTGCTCAACAAGCACAACAGATCTCCCAACTCTAGGAGTGAAACGACCAATTACAAATAGAATAGAGGAGTTGGAGGCCTCTAACAAGACGATCATGCTCAAAGTAAAGGGATGGAAAGATGAGCCACTGAAGATACGAGAGGGTGATGATGATGATGATGATGATGATGATAATGATAAAGATGATGATAATAGTGATGATGATGAGATGAGTGAAGATGAAGGGACAAGGGGAAGGCAGGATTATGATAATGATGAAGAAGGAGATGCAGTTGTAGCTCAGGGTCAAGAGAGAAGGACAAAGAGAAATCAAGAGCAAAGAGCATCATCTTCTGTCCCACCTGCTAAGAAGCCAACCATTCAAGACAAAAGTAATGCTTAGATGTTTATGTATTTGAAAAACTTTTGTTAAGTCGTTTTGTCTCCGGATCGATAAACATCCGAGCATGTTCTTGACGGAAGGATAAACAATAGCACAAACCAAAAGTCAAACAATAACACGAACTATAATTGAATGGTTTTATTGATAAAAACTAACGATTACAAGTTTGTTACAACATAAGAATCAAGACTCTTGGCAAGGGGAATATCGAGCATGATCTCCCCTCTCATCCGGTAGCCCTAAGCTCCCGGGCAGACTCCTCTCTCAACCCTTCAACCTTCTACACATTGAAACTGGTATATATATAGGCCTCGGCCCATATTAGATGCGACTGGGCCCATTCTTGCGATTGGACCATGCGTATGGTTCAATCGTACGACTGGACCATACTTATGGTTCAGTCTTACGAATGTCCCAATCGCATCTCCTAGTCGCACGGCTGGTCCATTAGCATGGCTCAGTCGTACGACTGAGTCTCATTCGTATATGCTCCTGCGAATGACCCAGTTTCATGTGTTTACAACATATCAGGTGTATAACATTAAGCCTAGACTATTCGACAAGCGACGGACACACTATATATGACTATATATGCTCCAACAACTTCCCCCTTGTACAAATGCGAATGAGTCAATGCGGGTGGCTCATTCGTGCGATTGAACATACGACTAGTCTAGTCGCACGACTGAACATACGACTGGTCCAGTCGTACGAATGGCTAATTCGCATGGTCCAGTCGTACGAATGGTCCATTTGCATGGCCCAATCGTACGAATGATCCATTCGCATGGCCCAGTCGCATGAACGGGTCTGCACGCAGATTTTCAGATCTGCAGCCGCCAGGCCTGCCCAAAACCCTAATCTGACGAATTCAACATGAACCGAAACAAAGTAGACATCATCAAATTCGAAAGGGTGACAAGAACGTGGTTTCGAATTCGATTTCAACATAGAAGCAACACACGTAACAAGATTTTAGCAAAACACGAAGAACACGAAGTGGGTTTAACGTCAAGATCTGAAATTCAATCCAGAAATCAGGAGCTCGGGTTGCTAGAATGATTGTTAGATCATTCCAGCAGTAACGGCTCTGATACCAATTGTTAAGTCGGTTTGTCTCCGGATCGATAAACATCCGAGCATGTTCTTGACGGAAGGATAAACAACAGCACAAACCAAAAGTCAAACAATAATACGAACTATAATTGAATGGTTTTATTGATAAAAACTAACGATTACAAGTTCGTTACAACATAAGAATCAAGACTCTTGGCAAGGGGAAGATCGAGCATGATCTCCCCTCTCATCCGGTAGCCCTAGGCTCCCGGGCAAACTCCTCTCTCAACCCTTCTACACATTGAAACTGGTATATATATAGGCCTCGGCCCATATTAGATGCGACTGGTCCCATTCGTGCGATTGGACCATGCGTATGGTCCAATCGTACGACTGGACCATGCGTATGGTTCAATCGTACGACTGGACCATTCTTATGGTTCAGTCTTACGAATGTCCCAATCGCATCTCTCAGTCGCACGGCTGGTCCATTATCGTGGCTCAGTCGTACGACTGAGTCTCATTCGCATATGCTCCTTTGAATGACCCAGTTTCATGTGTTTACAACATATCAGGTGTATAACATTAAGCCTAGACTATTCGACAAGCGACGGACACACTATATATGACTATATATGCTCCAACAACTTTGTACTTGAATCTTGTATTAAAATTATGTAATTAATGTTTATGTATCTTTATCAAATGTTTGAAAGGCTTGATTAATTACTAACAATTGTTGTGTTTTTAAATGTATAAATCAAGTAGATCAAACATCTCAGCAACATGAGTATGATGTTGCTCCCCTATAGCAAATCACGTCTCAACTCATAATGATTCTTGATTTGCAGGGGATAGTCAGCAGGTCGGTGAGCTATACTCCAGAAGAAGGAGAAATCATTCATGACCTGACTGACGAGCAACTTGCTGAGATGTTCAGGCTAAACCCAGATGAGATTCTCAAGGATGTGCCTACTTTTGAAATGACAAGTGATGATGAGCTCAACAATGTAGACGAAATAGAGGTTGAGGATGTCATCGCTGACCACTATCCAGAGTACACTGACCGAGAGGGAAATGTAGTCCCCAACTTGGGTGATACTCTCGGTAGTGATACATTTGACAAGATGGATCAGATTGAGAAACAGACTGAGAAGAATCAGAGTCAAGCCCAAGCCTCAGACGCTGATGTTGACATCAAAAAGGTTGAATGGGAGGCCTGTTTTGCTGAGATCCGAGCTCTGTGCACTGCACAAAAGCCAAATGCCTACACCAAGCTATACAAAGTCAAGAAACACCGAAAGGTGTCAGGCAAGATCATTGCATGGGCATATTTTGAGCATCTGAATATGTATGCAGTTAAGAGGGAGAAGGGCATAGAGTACTTTAGATTCCCATACGATCTAAAGACTCTCCCTGGTTTTAAGATCAACCAGTTGGCACGCCTAAAGTTATTGTATGCTGATCCGAGGAAAAGGTTAGGCTGATTTGAGGCTACACTAAGGAAAGAATACCACACCAGGTGGGTAAACTTCAGACCTTAACAATCGAAGAGGTACATCAGAAGGTCTAAAGTTGATCCCATTAGTGGAAAGCCTAAGGTAGTGCTGAAGTAGAGTCCTCCACGTACAATGTCCAAAATCCCTCTAAAGGAAATGCCACATGACTTCACTCCACACTTCAAGTGGTGGTATTATAATTGGAGAACAGCTGAAGCAGTCATAGTCTTAAAAAAAGAGAGCCAAATGGATACTATCCGGGTGTTTGACCCTATGTGGCTGACCAACTTGTCTACTGACGATGTATATACCTTATACAAGTGGCCACTATTCTATGACTCGCAGGATATCGTACAAGCCCTCCAGTTTCAAAACATGATAAGACTCTGTTTTGCATTTGAGATACATGCCGATGTTACAAGAGAGGAAAAGTACAAGAAATTTGAAGAGCTAATGAAGAATGTTAGACAATAAGAATGTTAGACAATGATATAAACTATGTCCAAGGGGGACTTTGTTGATACATATGTACCTAGTTTAAGAGCTTAATGTAAAATGTCTATCATGTCTTACATATATGTAAATGAATGGGTGTGAATGAAATACAATGTGTGGTTGATGCTTATAATGTTTAATATTTCATTGTTTATTATGTGATAACTTATAATGAACTAACTATATAGGTTTGTGGAAGTTGAATATAATTATTAGTCAATAATGATTGATAAACATGTTCAAACTTAATCGTGTGAAGTTCTCATGCGAATGGACCATGATAATGGACCATACGCATGAATACTTCATGCTAAGGGACCAGTCGCACGACTAAACCAGGAGACTAGATCAGTGGCCCGATTGAGACATAAGATTGACTCAGTCGCATGACTGGACCTTCAGTCGTGCGAATGGACCAATCGCATGATTCAGTCGCACGACTGAACCATGCTAATGGTTCATTCGTACGATTGAAGACCCTAACCTATAAATACCACCTAATTCGTGGAAAAACGTAACAATTCAAATACCTACGCACATAATCGTACCCTAGCCATCCAGAGACTTAAGAAAACGTGTTCCAAGTTCATAGATCGCAATTGATCATTCTCTAATCATTGTTAACATTTCATTAATCGTTAGATTGATCTAAACTATGTACTCCCAGATTGGATCGCCAATCAAATAGGATTCCGCACGATGTGAGTTGGTATTCACGCAAAATTAGTTGGTACTCTATATGTAAACGGTCCTAGAAGATGGAACCCAAGAAAGTAGAAGAAGCCTTAAAAGATAGTAGTTGGGTTGAGTCAATGCAAGAAGAGTTGCTTCAATTCAGGAGACAAAAGGTTTGGAACCTTTGCCCGCTACCATCTAGTCAAGTACCTATAGGTACCAAATGGGTTTTCAGGAACAAGAAAGATGATAGAGGCTTGATCATCAAGAAAAAAGCTAGACTGGATTTTCAATGATTCACCCAATAGGAAGGAATTGATTATAATGATGTCTTTGCACTTGTTGTAAGACTTGAGGCAGTTAGACTCTTTCTTGCTTATGCTGCATCTAAGAATTTTACTGTCTATCAACTTGATGTCAAGTGTGCCTTTCTATATGGAAATATAGATAGGGAGGTCTATGTGTGCCAACCTCCAGGATTTGAAGACCCACAACACCCCAACTATCTGTGCAAATTGGTTAAAACTCTTTATGGGCTGCACCAGGCACCTAGGCTGTGGTATGAGACTTTGTCTTAGTTTTTCCTAAAGAATGGTTACACTAGAGGAACCATTGATAAGACTCTTTCTATAAAGAAGTCCAGGAAAGACATGTTGCTCGTTCAGGTCTATGTTGATGATATCATATTTCGTTCTTCAAATGACGAAATGTGTAAAGACTTTGAGAGCATTATGAAGAAGAAGTTTGAGATGAGGTCCATGGGAAAAATGGAATTTTTCCTTGAAATTCAGGTGAAGCAAATGAAGAAATGGTTCTTTATCAATCAATCTAAGTATGTCTCTGATATTTTGGAAAGATTTGATATGAAGGATTGTAAGCCAGCCAAGACACCCATACCCATAAAACATGACTTTTGTCCTAACTCTAAGGGGGAGGATATTGATCAACATTAGTATAGGGCAATCATCGGTACTCTGATGTATCTCACAGCAAGTAGACCAGATATCATGTTTGCTACATGTATTTGTGCAACATCTCAGGCTGCTCTAAAGGTGTCTCACCTAGTTGCTGCCAAGAGAATCCTTAGATACCTCAAAGGACCACCTAAATTAGGTCTTTGCTATCCTAGGAATAACAACTTCAATCTCTATGGCTACTCAGATAGTGACTATGGTGGTTGCAACATTAACAAGAAATCCACATCAGGAGGATGCTAATTTCTTGGTGGAAGGATCATCTCATGAAAATTTAAGAAGTAATCTTGTGTCTCTACATCTACTGCTAAAGTTGAATACATTGCTGCTACAAGTTGATGTGCTTTGCTGCTGTGGATTCAAAACTAGATGCTAGACTATGGATTCAACTTCATGGGCACCCCTATCTACATTGACAACAACAGTATTATCTCCATAATTGAAAATCCTGTGAAGCACTCCAAGACAAAGCACATTGATATCAGCTACCATTTCATTAGAGATATTCATGAGAATAACCTGATTAAATTAGTCAAACTTGACTCAAATGAACAATATAATGATTGTTCACCAAAGCCTATGATGAACAATGATTTAAATTTCTCATTACGGCTATTAAGATGATAAACATTGACTAATATATCTCATTTGAAAACCTTTTTAAAATGTGTCTTGTCTTTTATCAAATACAATCTAAGCCTTGTTACAAAAAGTTATTTATCACAATTGACTAAGTGTGAGTATTTTCGAAGAGAAAATTACCCTCGAAATAACTCCTCACTATCTTCCGAAGGCAATTTCCTCAATTCAAACTTTATCTTTCGAACAGTTTTTAGTCTCGGAAGTATATCTTCACCACTTCCGAAGCTTAAAAACTTCTTCCTTCGGAAGAAATTCTTATTCTCGGATGTAAATTTATTTACCTTCCAAAATAAGCTTTGGCTTCGGAAGAGAAATTCCTTCGAAAATACGTTTACCTTCGGAAGAAGACTTCTCTGTGTAACGGAAACCTTTTGCCCCACACAGTAAAAAGCAAAGATTTTTATTAATGATGTCATAATCTTTCAAATGGGTTTTCACCTTGCCACCACTGTCACGTCTAACCCTAAACTATCTTTTCACCTTATCCACGCAACACCACCATTTCACCCATTTATATAATCCCGACTCATCACATGAATCTTTTTACCAAATTTACTGTCCAAAGCCTCCTTCACCCCAAATTCACCCTGCCCAAACTTATTTCATCATCTTCATTCTTACAATGGCACTCAACCCTCAACACAACAAAGTCGCATTCCTTGACTCTACCAAGGATGATGAATTCTTAGGCATCATCTCCTTCCTTACCGAAAATACCTACTTCACTGCTCTGACTATGAACCCTATAGTTTACTTGAACCACATGGAAGATTTCTGGGGTAACGGTCAGATAGTACTCCTAAATTGAGTTAGGATTATTTGGATGAGCATTTCTGGCTAGGAGTTGGTTATTACTGAACAGGTCATCTAGGAGCATTTGGAGCTCCATGATAAAGGCGCTCCTACTAAGTTCCCTAAATCATATCTTGATGACACCTATATTCAAATGGGATACAATAGAGATGTGAATAGGTCTATAGTTTATAAGTTCAATTTTTCTTATAACTGGAAGTTCCTACTTCATGTTGTTTTTCGTTGTTTGTCTATCAAATCTGTGGGATGAGATCAAATCCTATATGAACTGGGCTGCCTAGTTCATGTATTGGTTAAGAGTCTCCACTTCAACTACTCATGGTTTATGCTGACTAACATTCTAGGAAACCTCCAAAAGGACACATTCTTTATGTATCATAGGTTTCTTCAGCACATAATCAACTGTGAGTTGGACCAGAGTAAGCTTGTCTATGCAACTACTCCGCATGTCCCTCAAATGAGGCCGACTATCTTCACAATCTTGAAGAGAGTGTCCACCAACTTCACTGGAAGACACATTGACCTTTTTCTAGGTATGATTGAGCCAATGGCTCCTGGTTACATCCCTCTACATCCCATATGTGATGAATCCACACTAGCAACGATCCTTATTTTGCCATATCTTCCTACTCACCCCATCAAAAACACATATCAGAGACGCAAAAGAGCCCTTGCTTAGATTAAGCAAGCCCTTCCTATTCAAACCAAAAAGACTAGAGTGGAATCATGGGCTCCCACTCAGTCAGAGGTCTCACCATCCTTTTCCTTTCACCTCAATATAAGATTTAAGCCTCCTCAGTCTCAATCCCTGAGCCCCAAACCCAGGCTGCAAGCCCTCAAGAAGTGTCCCAACATTCTCCTAAGAAACCAAAAAGGGATAGCCCCACCAAAGGCTCAATGCCTCTAGACATTGACCAAAGTCCCGGGTCACTAGGCTTCACTTCCCTATCTATATTTCCATATAGGGAGAGTACGTCTCTGCATGACAATGAAGTTGATCCATAATACCCTCTAACGAATCAACATAGCCTAGAGGGACCTATTGTCTCTAGCACACATCAGTTAAAACCAATTGAGGTGAGTCCCGCGGACGTGGAGGGAACTCATGTAGATTCAGCTGCCATTACTGAATGAAACTCATTGGATCTTGAGGCCAATGATACCATCTCTGAGACTGAATCTATGAAAACCGTGCCTTTTGATGACTTTGAAAGACACATCCTTAGACAAGGGAAACCAGGGTGCCAAGAAACCACATCTGGTGGTGAGGATGAACACTGTTGGAACTCTCGAAAGATTAGCATTTTAGTATATAGATTAGTTTTTGTCGTAGTGTAGGGAATTATTATGTAAATATATGTTCCTTTTGTTTCTTGTTATTAGTATAAATAGGATTGCTTGTTTTTATGCAGGGTAGACTTTTCACATACTTTGGAATAGACTTTTGTTCATATTCTCTCAATTGCATATTGTAATCCATACTAATATCAATAGAAACTCTATGAATTTTTCTGATATTTGTTTCTGTTGATTACATAGTTAATATAATTGTCAATTGCTTGGTAACAAACACAAATCGGTCCCTTTGAACCTATCAATTGGTATCAGAGCCTTTAGTTCAGTGATTTCAAGCTTAAAATCGAATTTTGAGCTCTTTTGAATCACTTGAATCTGTGTTTTGATTGCAATTGTTCAATTAATTGATGGTTTAGTTGTGTTTCATCACTTGAAACATGATTTGAATCACAATTGTGTGAATTGACATCTTCAAATCTAAATTTTTGGCAGATTTGAGTACGAACCGTTCTTAAAAAGTCGAACAAGAATTCTGAAAAATGAGATAAATCTAATTTTAATTGAAAGAAATGATGCACAAGGATTTATTATCGATGTATTAGTAAGTTGATTGAAGAGTTCTAGATCATTTTATCCGGTTTTGAAATTTTGTTAAAATCAGGTTGTTACAAAGAAGATGAATTAGGCGTTTGGTGTGTTGAAATCATCTGAAAAATCACCTAAGTGTTTAGGAGCTTGAACACTGTTCAGACGCTTAGCACTACTTAGACATTTCAGATTAGGCATTTGACACTATTGGTTACCGTTTCAGCACTGTTTGGTCGTTTTTCAGTAAACTAAGTCCTAGGTGCTTTGGAAC
Source organism: Flaveria trinervia (assembly GCA_025506515.1). Taxonomy (NCBI): domain Eukaryota; kingdom Viridiplantae; phylum Streptophyta; class Magnoliopsida; order Asterales; family Asteraceae; genus Flaveria; species Flaveria trinervia. The sequence goes on from CM046447.1 coordinate 52,704,089, forward strand.
TATTCAGGTGCTTTGGAACTATTTTAGACGCATCAACACTGTTTGGGCATTTTGATATTGTTTAGGCGATTCTATACTTGGAAATTTTAGAAGTTCACTAAGGCAATCCCTTAGGCGTTTCTAACTCAAGTTGGGTGTTTCACTATTGTTTAGACGTTTCACTACTGTTTAGACGTTTCATTACTATTTAGGCGCATCTAATTCAAACCTTTCACTCAACACTTAGAAAATATTTAAAACAACAAAAATAGTATATTCTCTTAAATTCGAAACTTAAACATTGTTAAGTCTGAAGATTCAGAGAAAAGAGTACCAAAGCTGAACAATAGAGCTGACTCAAGAATTGGCTACTCGGGCTGAAACATCATTTGAACTCAATTGATACTGATTTGTAGAAATCAATTGAGAAAAGACCTCATATCCTAGTTACTTCTGATGGACCTGATAGAGGATTTGTATATACAAAAGATACTCAAGAGCAATATCCTGAAGATGGCTTACATGGTGATGATTTAAAGAAGGTGGTTACCTTTGGAGGTACTTTTAAGGATTGAGAACTATCAAACTGGTTAGACCACGTATAAAGCACTGAAAGTTGTCTGTGAAGTAGGAAAAACGATACAAGATCTCAAAAGATAAAAGTTAAAGAGGCGACTTGAACTTTTTGAGCATATACCAAGAGAAACTATAAACCAGATGATGAATAGATATGTGCAACTCATAACTAAAATATCAACCTTAAGGATTAAAAATGATCTTAAAGACCTAAATGACAGACTTCTGAATGCACTTCCATCATCATGGAAACAAACTGTAACCCTGTTAAAGCACACTGAAAAGTTTCCTGTGGATCTTGATCTTCTCAATGCTTAGATTGAATCTGTGGAGATGAGAGCTCAAGAAATAATGATAGAGCTGTATCAACATCTCAATACAAGTATGTTGCTTCTCCAGCAAATACTATAAAGAATATTTTTCAAGCCAAAAATGAAACTACTCCTGAAGACGAGCGTGATCTATTCGTGGGAGCTAGATTCTTCACTAGTACTCCAGTCTATTCAACTCAGCTACAACCTCAGTCTCCTTTAAAATCTACAATGCCTAAAACTCAAAATGAGACTCCATCTTCTAACTCTACTAATCCTAGCAAATTTAAAGATGTTATAAACATCCTTTTACAGGATGAAGAGTCCAAAACTACATTTACAGCTTTTATGGCAAGTTCTCAAGCATATCAGGGTAGTCATCTAACTCTAGTTGATATGATTTTACAGGACTTATTTGAAATAGATCATGATGACGTAGAAGAAATGGACCTTAATTGGAAAATGCTAATGATTGCTTACACGACACAAAAGCACTCTTATGTCAACAGGAACTACAAGCCTAGTGCCAATAAAACAGTTGGATTTGACAAGTCAAAGTCAAGATGTTTCAACTACAATAGTTATGGTCATTTTTCTAGAGAATGTAAAGCTCCAAGAACTCAAGGTTGAAATAGGCAAAGCAGTTCCAATAGTTAGAGACATCAACATCAAACTGAAAAGACATTTCTAAAACCATATCAGAGTCTGCCTATGCCAAAATTAAAACATAATCAAACGACAACCGACGAACCAAAGAAAGCACTAGTTCTAAGCATAAAGGATGGTTATGATTGGAGTGCTTATGCTGAACAATTTATAGCTGATCTTACTTCAGGTTTAGCATTGATTTCTGAAATGAACGAAGATTTGTCTCAAAACAATGATCTAAAAACTGATGAATCAGAAAATGAGACAACTATGACTGGAGTGACAAATCTCATCCAAAGGAGGACACAGAATAAGTTGCACTAAAGGCAAAGTCTGAACAACCAAAGGTTGTAAACTCTACATCTTACAATAAGTCTTCAAGTTCATACCCTGAAATTCCAATAGAAGTAAGAGAAAAAATGTGCACTAAAGCATGTTTCGAACAAGTTGAACATTATAGAACTTACTCGTTCAAAATATGTGACAAATTAAAGCAAGATGAATCAATGCATAGAAAACTGAAAGATGATCATAAAGTTGCTAATGAAAAAAATCAAATCACTTAAAGCACGTTGGAACAAAACTCTAAAAGAACTTGATAATGTTCAAAAACAACTTGAAGAAATGAAAAAACACTTGAACAAGAAAAATTGGCACATGTTGTAGCTCAAATTGACTTGTCCAAAGTAAAAAAGATCAAAGACTATAGTTGAGCAACTGGTAAATGGAAGAAAGGATAAAGGTAAAACATGATTAGGTTTTACACATGAGCCTATGCCTGAATCTATCTCTAATACTTTACTAGAAAACTTCAATACTCATGACCATTTACCAGAAAATAATGCTAAGCTAAAAGTATTTCACGAGAAGAAAAAGATTGGTCAAGAAATTGTTGAAAGTGAAATTGAAAAATTAAACATTCAAATATTTGAAGAGAAAGATTTAGAAAAGATTAAGATGGCTATCCAATTAAAGTAAAATCTTATGAACCACATCTAAAGAATAAAAAGCTATTTGTTCGAAAAGGTGAATGTGTCATAGAGAAATGTCAAATTGATCAAGATATTGAAAAAGCTAATGAGATCAATCTCAAAATGAATGGAAAATTTCAAGAAAAGAAATCAGACACTTCATGTTTTGATGATTCAAGCTCAAATGAATTAAAGCAAAACAAAGATTGTGAAAAAGAATCTTCTCAAGATTCTATTAAAACTCAATACACTAAGAAGTCATCAAGAAATCAAAGAAGAAGATAAGCATCTTCTAAAACTAAACAGTCTGAACCAATCAATAAATCAAGTCAAATTAAACTTGTGAAGTTTGTGTATGTAGGAACCTTTAACATGAACACAATATCTGAAGTAACATCAAAACCTAAATCAAATCTAACTCTGATCTGAAAATAGGTTCAGGTCCTAAGTCATCCGTTGTTCAAAATAGATTTGTATCTAAGGAGTTAAAGAATTTTGAGAGTGTTCAAAAGCAAAATCCTAAAATTCAAAAGACCAAACTCACACAGCAAAAAGAAAAGCTTAACCAATCTACTTCTAAATCTAGACAAGAATCTAATGTGGCCTCTACATATATGGTTAAGAAAATGTTGTTTAAAAAGCCACAAAAATATTGTGATATATGTGACATGTACAATCGTAACACATTTGAGTATTATTTTAACAAATACCGTTACATATGTGATATGACAAATCACATCACAACTGATTGTTACTTTAACAAATACTGTGCATTATGTGATGAACGGATTCATAACACAGAGGATTGTTTCTTCTAGAAGAACTCACCTAGAAAGGACTTTGATAATCAAAGATATGCTAATCCAAAGTTCCAAAGAAATCATTACTATGGATTTTGAAATATATCAAAAACACCTTCTCTGGGTTTGAGATCATTTAGAAGAATCAATTCAGATTATGATAATCAATAATGTCAAATCACAACAGTATAATCAAGGACATTTCAATCCATACTAAGTGAGAATGAAAAATGAAACATATAATAAGAAAAACATTACTAATGTTTAAAACATTGGTTCATGTTGGACCAAAAGAACCAATGAGCCTGATCAGAAAAACCTTTAAATCCTACAGACATCACAACAACTGCTGAAGACTTGATCAGCTGTTGTAACAAAGTCTGAAGATCAACAGCTGAAGACTAAAGTACTAAAGACTTCAACAGCTGAAGACTAAAGTACTGAAGACTTCAACAGCTGAAGACTAAAGTACTGAAGACTTCAACAGCTGAAGACCAAAGTCTGAAGATCAACAGCTGAAGACTAAAGTACTAAACACTTCAACAGCTGAAGACTAAAGTACTGAAGACCAAAGTACTAAAGACTTCAACAGCTGAAGACTAAAGTACTGAAGACTTCAACAGCTGAAGACTAAAGTACTGAAGACTTCAACAGCTGAAGACCATAGTCTGAAGATCAACAACTGAAGACTAAAGTACTGAAGACTTCAACAGCTGAAGACTAAAGTACTGAAGACTTCAACAGATGAAGACTAAAGTACTGAAGACTTCAACAGCTGAAGGCTAAAGTACTGAAGACTTCAACAGCTGAAGACCAAAGTCTGAACATCAACAGCTGAAGACTAAAGTAATGAAGACTTCAACAGCTGAAGACTAAAGTACTGAAGACTTCAACAGCTGAAGACCAAAGTCTGAAGATCAACAGCTGAAGAACAAAGTACTGAAGATCAACAGCTGAAGTACAAAGACAGAAGACATCAGCTGATGACAACAGCTGAAGTTCAAGTCCAAGTACTGAAGCCTTCAGAGTTTGTTACAACAGCTGAAGAAGCATTCTTCAGTTGTTGTGATGGTTTCCTTTCAGTAGTTTCTTTTCAGTAGTTGTAGTGATAGTTAACACTTAGCATTTTTGTAAGAAGATGTCAGCTGTTTGACATCTTCAGTAGTTGTGTTAACTATCAGTAGTTTGAATAAATTCTATTAGATGTCACTATCAAGTGACATCAGCAGACGTCACATCTCTTATATAAGAGGTGTTGACCTAATTGTATGGGTGACATTCTGTTACCACGAAAGCGAATATTGAATGAAATATCTTTTGCAGAATTCTCTCTGTCTATAACCGTTTGTTCTTACCTTGTATATCTTTTGTGTTCTTGTGAATTGGCTAATTCATTATTTGATTTCCACTGCTATACTCTCTAATCAATCAAACATAGATCATTGATCTAACAAATGGTATCAGAGCTGGTTAATCATTGATCGATCTAACAATTGATCATTGAAACTGCTATTTGATATCTATGTTTGATTGAATTAGCACATTTGCAAGAACTGGTTATAGATTATTGAATTTTTGCTGCTTTCGTCTATTCATTTTGAGATCTCTCTTGGTTCAATTGGGTTTTTCGTGTTTTGTTCTAAATCTGCTATAGCTTAATTGAATTTGTTGAATCTGAGATGACTACTCCTTCTAATGACCCTCACAATACCGGTTCCTCAACCAAACCTCCGATGCTGGTTAGGACTGAGTATAACATATGGCAACGAAGGATGCTTCATCACCTGTCTATTAACAGTTCAGGTTGTTGGACATCTGTGGTACATGGACCACATAAGCCTATGGTGAACAATCCGGAAACCAATCAAATGGTTCCGAAGAAGAAGGAACAATACTCATTTGTTGGTATTGATAGTCATTCTGGCAGTAATAGTGACAATCTATGCTTCATCATGGATGATCTGAAAGGAATAGCTGATGATGATCTAGAAGAGATGGATATTCTGAGCCAAATGGCATTGATTAATATCAGATCTCAGAAGTTCTACAAGAGGACTGGCAGGAAATTTCCAGGACTCTCTGGCAAAACCAAAGTTGGTTTTGACAAGAGTAAGTTGAGGTGTTACAAATGCCAAAGGCTTGGACACTTTGCAAGAGAGTGTAGATCAACTGGATCTAACTCTTTTGCACCCTTTGTGACTTTTCCTAGCACTAGTCCACAAAACAGAGGGCAACATCCTCCTGGTTCTGGTCATCATTCACACCTTGTATCTCCTGCATACTTTGTCCCCTAGGGTATAATGTCATATCCTTTTCCCTGCTATTACTTGCCTCAGCCAAATCCGGTTCAAGCTCCTATTGCACAACAACCACAAGCATTACCTGAACCTCAACCTTCCCAATCTTATCAACAAACTCAACCTCAACAACACAGCTTTTTCACCCCAGGAGTTGTTGACTGGAGCAGTTTACCAGATGATTTGTCTGGTCATGAACAACTGTTCTCTGGTGCTGGTCAACATGGTGGTGACAGTCCTTTTGGAAATCTAGCTCTTATGGCTTTGGAGTCTGCTGATACTTCATCCTCTAATGCCTCTACACCACAGGTATCACAGGTATCATCTGAGGCAAAAGCCAAACTATGTTCTGAAACATGCATAGCCACATTTGCATCTATCAGAGAAGCAAATGTAGCTTTAATTAACAAGAACATTGAGCTAGAACAAACAATTTCCAAAAGAAAAGCTGAATTTGAGTCTGTGCTTAATGATAAGAATGATGAGATTTACAAAGTTAAATGCCAAATCACTGATGATAAGGCTAGGGAAGAGATACTTCTAGAGAAGTACAGAGACCTCAAAGAAACACTTGCAACTACCCAGGTAGAGTGTGATCGATGGGTAAATTCTTGCAAGGGTTTTGAAATGCTTCTTAGTAAGCAATCTGCTTCCAATGTGAAGTTTGGCATTGGTTATAATCACACTGCTCCTCCTACAAATTTAACTCCCAGAGCAGAGGTAGAATCTGATGGTGAAAGCAATAACCAATCCTTTTCATCATGTGATCTACTATCTGATACAGCACCATCAGAAGTAGAAGTCAGCATTAATTCCTCTCAGAACCTATCAGCTGATGTTGATGGTTCAAATGCTGACGCTCACATGATCAAAAAGTTGATCACTCCAGGTGATATTTCACAAAGTACTGAAAGTACTAAAAAGAATGTCATAACACCTAGAGAACAAGCCCAAACTACTGTATGTACTAAAGGGAAGAAAACTGCTAGTACTGATAGAAAACTGCTGATGAACAAGTCTTTAGTAGTTTCATCTTCTTCAGCAGATGATCAACTTAAGATGAAGAAAAAGCCATGTGAAATATGTGGCTTATTCAATCATCTTACTGATGATTGTTGGTATAAAAAGGGCTCCAAACTCAAACATAATGAAAACATTAAAGAGAAAATGGATAAAATGAAAACTGAGTTTGAAACCAAATTTGTACCAGCAACATCAAAACTTGTGACCCCAAAATCCAAAAAGAAATCCAAAAAGAAAGGGGTTAAACAGGCAACAGCTGAGGTTGCTCAAAGAGAGATGGTACAACACAGGAACCCATCAAACTCAAGCACTAATATGTCTGATGAGCTGAAGGCTTTATCACAAAATCAGACACAACTTGTTATGATGGTTCAACATCTATTGGGGAGAGTCAACCAATTAGATGCTCCTGTGTTGAAACCACAGAGAAAAAAATCCATGCCAAAGGATTCTTCTTCTTCACCATCTCCATCCCCTCAGGCTGTTATTCATAGCAAGTCTGTTAGTTTACCATTTGTTGATATGACCAGAACCAAAACCAAAAAGGTTTGGGTCTCAAAAACTAACTAATTGTTTATGATTGCAAGGTTCTTCAACATGCCAAAGTAGCATCTGGTATGTAGACAATGGGGGATCTATGCATATGACAGGGAACAGCTCTCTTCTTCATGACTACTCTCAAGGAAAGAAGGGGTTTGTTTCTTTTGGCAATGATGCTAAGGGTTACATCATTGCAAAAAGGCTTTGTCTCCAATGGAGAAATAAAGTTTGATGATGTTAATCATGTGGAAAATCTCAAGTACAATCTCTTGAGTGTCAGTCAAATGTGTGATAAAGGCCATGTTGCTCTTTTCACTAATCAAAACTGCAGGATTCTGTCATCCAAAGTTCTGAATTTGATTGATAAGGTGTTGGATGATCACACTCTCCTGAGGGCCAACAGGACAGGAAGAGTGTATGCCTTAGATCTTTCCAAGAAAATAAATCTCAGAGGCCATCCTTGCCTATTTTCCAAAGCCTCTCTCAGGAATCTAAACTGTGGCACAGAAGGCTGGGTCATGTTAATTTCTAAAACATGAATCAGCTGATCCACAATAGTTTAGTGAGAGGTTTACCAATAAAGGAGTTCCACTGTGATGAAACATGCACTGCTTGTTTAAAAGGAAAAAAACACAAAGTCTCATTCCCTCCTATTGAAGAGTCTAAGTCCACTGTCTGCTTGCAATTACTGCATATGGATCTATTTGGTCCTGTGAGAGTGATGAGCATGGCAAACAAGAAATATTGTCTGGTAATTGTGGATGATTACTCCAGATTTGTATGGACTTTCTTTCTGCATTCAAAGGATGAGGTTGCTCAGAAGATTATCAACTTTGTGTTGTATGTTGAGAAGCAGTATTCCCTTTCAGTCAAGTGTATAAGGAGTGACAATGGAACTGAATTCAGAAACCATACACTTGATGAATTTTATCTTTCAAAGGGAATCAAAAGACAGTTTAGCATCCCAAGGACTCGAGAACAAAATGGAGTAATGGAGAGAAAGAACAGGACCCTAATTGAAGCTGCAAGGTCTATGTTGGCTGACTCTGGTTTGCCACTGACCTTTTGGGCTGAAGCTGTTAACACAGCTTGCTATGTGCATAATAGAGCCTTAGTAAATCAGAGGTTGATGAAGACTCCATATGAAGTTCTACATCACTTGGCTCCTCTAATTTCATTTTTCAAAGCATTTGGGTGTCCCTGTTTTATTCTCAACACAAAGGATCAACTCCAAAAATTTGATCCTAAGGTGGATGCAGGGTATTTTGTTGGTTATTCATCTACTTGCAAAGCATACAGAGTCTTCAACTGCAGAACAAAGATAGTTGAAGAGACTTTGCATGTGAAGTTTATTGAATCTCCAAAGGACAAGATTCCATAAAACCCTGTGGAGTTGTTTGATTTGGACATACTGCAATATGTTCCTTATCAACCTCCAGCTATTGCAGATCATGTGGATAAATCATCTTCTGCAGCATGTCTTCCACCTGGTGGTATTGATGATGATGATGATAATATCAATACTCACCTATTCAAGTTTAGTGACCAACTGCCTGAGTCTGCTAAACTTGATGTTCCTGTAGCTTCAGTAGTTCCATCCACAACAAATGCTGATGAGATCTCTGATTCCTCTACATCTTTTGAGTTACCATCTAATTCTTGGTTTCAAGAGTCTGCATCAACATCTGCTACTGCTGAAGGTCCTACAAACACTTGCACAGATCTCATTGTTTATCAAGAACTGAAGAATCACCCCATGTCTCAGATTATTGGTGATATCAATGCTGGTGTTTCAACAAGAAGTCAATTGTCTAACTTCTGCTTCTATGCTCTCTTCATCAGTCAGCTAGAGCCAAAGAACTACCATGTTGCTTTGAGAGACAATGGATGGGTTGAAGCCATGCATCTTGAGCTACTTCAGTTCAAGAAACAGCAAGTGTGGGAACTGGTTCCTCTTCCCCCAGGTAAGTGTGCAATAGGCACTAAATGGGTGTTTAGGAATAAAACTGATGAAAATGGGCTTATTGTTAAGAACAAGGCTAGACTGGTTGTACAGGGGTTTTCACAAGAAGAAGGTATTGACTATGATGAAACCTTTGCCCCTGTAGCCAGACTAGAGGCAATCAGATTGTTTTTAGCCTATGCTGCATTCCACAATCTTAAAGTTTTTCAAATGGATGTCAAAAGTGCATTTCTATATGGTAAAATAAAGGAAGAAGTTTATGTGTGTCAACCACCAGGTTTTGAGGATAATAAACATCCTGAATGGGTGTATAAACTTGATAAGGCTCTTTATGGGTTGAAACAAGCTCCTAGAGCCTGGTATGAGACACTTTCTACTTTTCTTCTTAAGAATAATTTCACTAGAGGCTCCATTGATAAAACTTTGTTTATAAGAAGGTGGATCAGCATAAGCTACTTGTTCAGATTTATGTTGATGATATCATTTTTGCATCCTCTGATCCCCAGTTGTGTGATGCTTTTACAACATTAATGAAAAAGAGGTTTGAAATGAGTGCAATGGAGAATTACAGTTCTTTCTAGGCTTGCAAATCAAACAAAAGGCTGATGGAACCTTTATTCATCAGTCAAAATATACAAAAGATCTTTTGAATAAGTTTGATTTACAAAATTGTAAGCCCTGTTCTACTCCCATGTGTAACACCACACAACTGGATGCAGATCAGAAAGGTAAAGCTGTTGATGAAACACTTTACAGATGTATGATTGGGTCCTTGATGTATTTAACAGCTTCTAGACCAGATATCATGTTTGTTACTTGTTTCTGTGCTAGATTTCAGGCTTCACCTAAAGAGTCTCATTTGATTGCGGTCAAGAGGATTTTTAGCTATTTGCAAGGTACACAATCTCTAGGTTTATGGTATTCCACTGGACACTCTTGCAAATTAGTTGCTTTTTTAGATAGTGACTATGCAGGGTGCAAGTTAACTAGAAAGTCAACTTCTGGTGGATGTCAATTCCTAGGCAACTGTTTGATTTCTTGGAAGAGTAAGAAACAAACATCTGTTGCTACATCCACTGCTGAAGCAGAGTACATTGCAGCTGCAAGTTGTACTTCTCAGGTACTCTGGCTTCAGAACCAACTTCTGGATTATGGCATTACAGAGACTAAGACTCCATTATTAATGGATAGTGCTTCAGCTCTGTGCATTGTCAAAAATCCAGTCCAGCACTCTAGGACCAAACATATAGAGATCAGACATCATTTTATTACGGATTGTTTTGAAAAAGGTCTGATTGATCCTAAGTTTGTGCCTACTACTGATGAGCTTGCAGATATTTTTACTAAGCCTTTGGATAGTTCAACTTTCCAAAACCTAGTGTTACGGCTTGGTATGCTGCAGCTAGAATAAGTGATAACTACTGATGATCTCAGTAAATAAGTACTGATGATCATTAGTGACCATATCACATATAGTACTGATTCTGTTAAAACAACTGATAAAGTTACAACTACTGATGTAGTTATAACTACTGATGTCAGTAAAAATAGATAAGTACTGATGTCCTATGAAACAACTGAAAACAGCATAAAGGTTGATGAGTAAGTGTTGAGGACAGTATGAAACAGCTGAAAGGCTATGAATTGACGAAAACTACTGATGAGAACTTTCTCTTCAGTTGTTTCTACAACTGCTGTTTCATCCTAAACAACTGATGACAAAACCATGTCATCAGTAGTTTCACAACTACTGATGACTAACACCAAGTCATCAACTGTTTACATAAACTGATAACAAAACCATGTCTTCAGTAGTTTCACAACTACTGATGACTAATACCAAGTTATCAGTTGTTTACAACACCTGAAGACCAAACCAAGGTTTTCAGTAGTTTCACAACTACTGATGACTAAAACCAAGTCTTCAGTTGTTTTCAAACATCTGAAGTCAAACCCATGGTTTTCAGTAGTTTTATAACTGCTGATGCCTAAAACCAAGACTTCAGTTGTTTCAATTTCTAAAAGGGTAATACCATGTCATCAGTCATTTAAAACTACTGATGAATAACACCAAACCCTTCAGTCGTTTTCTAACCCTTACCCTATAAATACCCAATACCTAATCCTTCAGAGCTTCATCCTTTCCAAACCTAATGTTCAAACCTCTAAAACTTCTCTCTCATTAATGGCAACCATGCAGCTCAAACCACGACATAACTGTGTTGCCTACCTCATAAAATCACCTTTCTGGACAAAGTTCGATAATGCCATTGATCTCATGGTCCAATCTCCCTACCAAACGGCCTTCCTTCTAAATCCCACCATTCATGCCGAATCCTTACACCAGTTTTGGACGAACGTCACCCTTATAACTGGGAAGAACAACACCGAGTCTCTCCAGTCGTTCGTCAACAACCATCAAGTGGTCATCACTCCGGAAATCATTCGCAAACCCTAAACTTGGATGATGCCACTTTTCCCGCTGGGTATCCAAAGGGCACAACTGATTTATCCTTTGCCCACCATAGATATCAGGGAAACCTCATACCTCTACCATCCTGAAGAAGCATTTCCATGATGCAGAACGTCTTATCTTTCACATGGTAAATGTTTGCTTAGTAACAAGACTTAACTTTTCTGAAATTATTTTTCTTGAACTTAAGGATATGGCCTCAAAACTCTTTCTAATCGACGGATATTATATCCTCAGTTCATTATGGCCATCATAGAGAATCAGCTGAAAGCTGAGGGACTTGTTGGCCTTGGAGTCCCTGCAATGGCTGTATTGCCTGAAGTATACTCCAGGCACAACTCTGACCAAACACTGAAACAGGCTGCCAAGCTGCGAAAACCCACGCAGTTGGAACCCACAGCCACCACCTCCAGATCCAAGTCCCCACCAAACCCAAATCCAAAAAGCCAAAAAAGGCTACTCAGGGAGATGAGTCCCCTGAGGATGCCCCTGTACCACAAACACAGGAAACACATACTGGTATTAACCCCCCAGTTCTGTCAAGGACTCAACCTGCCAAAGCCGCACAGGTATCCTCTCAACAAGAACCTGTTGCAACCACTATTGGGGAACCCACACTGCTGGAACCTATCTCACTTGAGAGGTTACCATTGAAGAGCACCGTTCACCCCGGGTGCAATCTGCTTCTACCCAATCACCACATGCAACCGCCCCCCAAAGTCCTACATTAATTGTTGCACAAGTGCTGAGTCAGTTGCACTCCTCACCCCCTCCCCAGATACCAATCACAACTGGGATAGCTCCACCATTGCGAGGGAGGACCAAAGTGCTTCTGACACCCCACAGCACAAGGGTTACCATATTCAATCTCCTAGTGTAGAAACGGAGATTCGATTTTCTGGTGAGGCTGCCACTTCTTCTGCTTCAGCATATGATCAGGCTGAAGTTGGTAACATTCCTAAGACCTTACCAGAGGCAACTGCTGATGAAGGACATAGTCCTGAGGCAGGAAGTCCCCAGTTCCAAGACAAAGGGGCACTTGCTACAACTGATCTACACTCAATGCATGTTCATCCTGATTATATCAAGAGGTCAGGTGATTAAGTAACTACTGATGACGACCTGGGCTTCTTTTACGATGTGTTAGCCCAAAACACCATCCTGGAAGAGGAGGTGAGCAGACTCAAAGAGCTGCTTGCCAAAACTTCTGAGGATCAAAGACCATCTGCCCCTCAAACCCCACAGATGGCACCTTCATCTGAAGGTCTCCCAAACACAAAGCCACTCCCACATACTCAGCCACATGCCTCTGCTTCTGGCACTATTTCTTAGGAACAGAACCCCCTGAGCAAATAGTTGCTATCTTTCAAAATTCCCTACCTCTCATCACACCTATAATCACTGATATAGTGATCAAAACCATTGATGAGAGGCTTTCCTCAGTAATACAACCCTTGATAGAGGAAGTTGTGGGCAAAAAGCTTTCTGACAATCAAACCCGTGCAACCAATGCAACCAAAAAGGGGGAGATTCAGTCAGTGAAAGCAAAAAGAAAGAGGAGTGTAGAGAGGAAGAGAAAGAGAAAGAAACAGAAGTGACAGAAGTGGAAAAGGAGAAGGAGTTGGTTGTGGAGACTAAAAAAGAGAAGGAGAAGGAAGCTGACATGGAGAAATCAAAGAAAAGAAAGAATGAAAAGGAGACTGCCTTGGAGCTGATGGTGAAAGAGGCTGATGCTGAACACAGCAGATCAATGGATAACATCATTGATCAGTTGTTTAGACAAGGCCATGACACTGACAAACTTGACTCTGAGATCAGAAGATTAGAGATTGAAGAAATCCAAACTAGATGGGCAAGTTATGATGTGTTAGAAAGAGAAAGGTTGGAGATCATGATCAGGTTTATAGCAAAATATCTTGGAAGATCATTGATCGAAATCAAGGCTTGGTCCAGGGACAGCATCTTGGCAATAACCACCAAGATCTGTTCGTCTGAAGAATACACTAAAGGATTAGTTATTGAAGCTTTGAATGAAGCTGGTGCTGGGAGCAGGACTGAACTAGCCAAGCAATCTAAAGCCACACTCACCTCCAAAATGCTAGAACAGCCTGTCAACATTCCCACACCAAAACCACCAAAACAACACCCACTAAACCAATCCCTTTACCCTAAAAACCACCAAAAACACAACCCACCAAACCAACTCCCTTACCCTCAAAACCAATAGCCGATGATGTACCCCAGAAGAAGAAGAGAAGGGTATTGAGGCTAGAAGAAGATGATGAAGATAATGATGAAAATGAAGATAGGCTGCCACTCTCAGCTGTTATACAGTTGCCGAAGGCCACAAGTCACTCTTCAACAATTACTCCTGAAACTCAAAGACAAATTGTGAAAGTGAAGCTAGAAGAAGAAGAGCTTCACAAACAACATGATAAGGAATTGTTAAGGAGGGTTGACAAAGCATATGATGCCACATCTTCAATCATCAACATGAAGAAGCATGCTCTCAGATTATACACTCTTAAACATACATTTCAATATCAAAAGGAGAGAGTGAGGATTTGGCCTGATCCCAGGGTGTCTCATAGGATTCACAAGAAAAACATTCCACAGAGATACACTGGCCAAGTGAAGAAGATTGTAGATGAAGTGATCTCACTGGTCTTTGTAGTATCACCCTGGGAAATCCTAGATGACTTCAAGAAAGCCTATAAAGCTAACCTGACCCCACAGAAGATGCTGGAAAATAAAATGGTGAAAAAGGGGTTAGTATATAAGAGGCTTGAGGAAGTCAGAAAGAATGAGCTCCAGTTGTTCCTAGAGGGTAATCACCCTGATGAATTTGCTTATAGAATAATAACAGCTGTGGAGCTAAAGAATGGGAAACAGGTCAAATACCTATCTGAGTACTATGGGTCAGAATCATTATTTGAAGGAGGTGCTGAAGAGCTGACCATCAGGGAACAAATTACCTTCCTTGAGGCCTATACAAGAGAGTCATACAGACTCATAGTGGGGAAGTAGATCTCATGGATGGGGTAACAGCTCTGTTTCCAGTTCCCCAAGACAAAGTTCCCATTCATACTTTGCCAAACAGATCATTGAGACTTCTTCCCAGGCCTATGCTTACAAGGGTCACTTCTGAGCTGATCTAGAAGACAAAAAGACCAATCCTTCTGCCATAATAAGTGGGACATCTTCAATAAGTTTAGAGGTTTTGGCTGTATTGGTTCAGGGGGAGTTTGTTGGACCAAAAGAACCAATGAGCCTGATCAGAAAAACCTCTAAGTCCTACAGACATCACAACAACTGTTGAAGACTTGATCAGCTATTGTAACAAAGTCTGAAGATCAATAGCTGAAGACTAAAGTACTGAAGACTTCAACAGCTGAAGACTAAAGTACTGAAGACTTCAACAGCTGAAGACTAAAGTACTGAAGACTTCAACAGCTGAAGACCAAAGTCTAAAGATCAACAGCTGAAGACTAAAGTACTGAAGACTTCAACAGCTGAAGACTAAAGTACTGAAGACTTCAACAGCTGAAGACTAAAGTACTGAAGACTTCAACAGCTGAAGACCAAAGTCTGAAGATCAACAGCTTAAGACTAAAGTACTGAAGACTTTAACAATGAAGACTAAAGTACTGAAGACTTCAACAGCTGAAGACCAAAGTCTGAAGATCAACAGCTGAAGAACAAAGTACTGAAGATCAACAGCTGAAGTACAAAGACTAAAGACATCAGCTGATGACAACAGCTGAAGTTCAAGTCCAAGTACTGAAGCCTTCAAAGTTTGTTATAACAGCTGAAGAAGCATTCTTCAGTTGTTGTGATGGTTTCCTTTCAGTAGTTTCTTTTCAGTAGTTGTAGTGATAGTTAACACTTAGTATTTTTGTAAGAAGATGTCAGCTGTTTGACATCTTCAGTAGTTGTGTTAACTATCAGTAGTTTGAATAAATTCTGTTAGATGTCACTATCAAGTGACATCGGCAGACGTCACATCTCTTATATAAGAGGTGTTGACCTAATTGTATGGGTGACATTCTGTTACCACGAAAGCGAATATTGAATGAAATATCTTTTGCAGAATTCTCTCTGTCCATAACTATTTGTTCTTACCTTGTATATCTTTTGTGTTCTTGTGAATTGGCTAATTCATTGTTTGATTTCTGCTGCTATACTCTCTAATCAATCAAACGTAGATCACTGATCTAACAGTTCAAAATTCTTGATGATGATTTTGAGAACAGATTTAATGTTTTGAAAACAAAACAAACAAAAGATAATCAAAGTGTTTTCCAAAGAAGATTTGAAAATCATAAATTTCAAAAGAAACCAGACGTAAACAAACTCCATTACAAATAGTTTACCATCATAGATAAATTTGGAAAGCCCAAGACCATCTCGGCTTGGGTTACTAACTCAACTTAAATGTCTTTGAATGCAGGTACGCCAGCGGAGACCAGTAAACACATGGTATGATGACTATAGGTGTAGCCGACATATGATAGGAAATCAAGACTTGCTTCAAGACTTTAAGCTAAAAGATGATACTCATGTAGCGTTTGGTGGAGTGCAGGTGGAAAGATAACCGGTGAAGGAACGATATCTATTGGAATAATAAGTTTTGATAAAGTCAACTTCTGTGAACAGTTGAACTTTAATCTTTTAAGTGTTTCACAAATATGCGATAAATCATATTCTATTTTATTTGATGACTCTTTTTGTTATATTTTAAAGCCAAGATTTTAGATAAGCAAGGAGTGGGTTGTTGTTAAAGCTGTTCGAGATAGAGATGTCTACAAACTAGACATGTCTCATGTTGATCCTTCTACATAAACAACTTGCCTTATTGCTCATGCTTCAAATGATGAAAGCCAGCTTTGGCATAGACATCTCGGTCATTCCAACTTCAAGAACATGAACAAACTTGTAGCAGGAAATCATGTAGTTGGAATTCCTTCAAAGAAGTTTGCTACATCAGACCTTTGTAATGCCTGTTTGAAGGGAAAACAACATATAGCGTCTTAAAAGACCAAAAAAATAAATTCTAATTCAAAGCCTCTATAGATGTTACACATGGATCTATTTGGTCATGTAAACATACAAAGCATCGGGAAGAAATCATATTGTTTAGTCATCATCGATGATTATACACGGTTTTCTTGGGTTTTCTTTTTACATGCAAAATCTAAAACAACTAAACTTTTAAAAGAGTTTATCATTATGTAGAAAATCAACGCAATCAAAAAGTAAAAATAATTAGAAGTGATACTCGAACCGAATTTGAAAATGCTAATATTGATAGTTTCTATGCAGAAAAAGGAATAGCTCATCAGTTCAGTGCTCCTTGAACTCCATAACAAAACGGTGTTGGAGAAAGAAAAACATAACATTGATTGAAGCAGCTCGTGTAATGTTAGTTGATGTAATGATTCCTATCACTTTCTGGGATGAAGCCATATCAACTGCATGTTTTATTCAGAATCGTTTTGTATTGGCTAAAGACAAACATAAAACTCCTTATGAGTTGATGTTTGGTAGGAAACCCAACATAGATTTTCTTAAATCTTTTGGATGTCCTATTTTGATTTTAAATTCAAATGACCATCTAGGAAAATTTGATTCAATGTCTAATGATGGAATCTTTCTTTGATATTCTTCCGCTTCGAAAGCGTATAGAGTTTATAACTCTAAGACGAATGTTTTCATTGAACATTCAATGTTAAACTCCTTGAAAACTCCTTTCTATCTGTTGAAAATGGTCCAAAGTGGTTATTTGATTTAGAATCATTCTCAAACTCATTTAATTCTAATCTTTTCGAATCTTCTTGTGTCAACAGGAAACAAGCAGGAAATCTTGGAACCTTTAGTGACGATTCCAATTCTGTTGGAACCTTTAGTAACGATTCCGATTATGATGATATTGATGATACAAGCCTAGCCTATCCGTTTTTCTCATTCGTGAGAGATCCTCTATTCACTACAGAGAATCATGATCAACAAAATCCTGAGCATCAACAAGTTCCTAAAAATTATGATATTTCTCAACCTATTCCTAGTGATGAATTGGAAATTCTCCATACTAAGTTTGGAACTTCATCTGTATCCGGAGATAAAGATGTTAATGACAAGCTTGATTATTTTATCAACTCACCAACTCATGTTCCGAATGTCATTCCACATTCTTCAACTTTGTTGCATCTACTCTTTGACCCGAACCAAACCAATCAAGATGTGAATGTTCAACAAGACGAGATTCTAACGACTCGCATTCACATGAAACATACCATCTCTCAGATTATTGGTCCCTTGAATGAAAGAACAATGAGAAGTCACTCCGAAAGAGCAAATCTTTGCTTGTACTCTTGTTTCCTTTCTTAAATTATGCATAAAAACATTACTGAACCATTGAAAGACTATAATTGGATTGAAGCAATGCAAGAGGAATTACTATAATTCCGAAAACAGGATGTGTGGAAACTAGTGGATTTGCCTAAAGGAAAGAATGCTCTTGGCACAATATGGTTGTTTAGAAACAAAACATATGACAGAGGAATAATTATTCAAAACAAAGCACGATTAGTAACTCAAGGTTACACCCAGGAGAAAGGAATAGATTATGATGAAGTGATTGCTCCAGTTGCAAGACTAAAAGCAATTCGTGTCTTTTTTGCATATGCTTCTTATATGAAATTCAAGGTGAATCAAATGGATGTTAACGGTGCATTTTTGTATGGACCAATCACCGATGATGTGTATGTTAAGCAACCTCAAGGTTTTGAAGATGCTGAATTTCCTCATCATGTGTACAAGCTCAACAAAGCTCTATATGGTCTACATCAAGCTCCAAGAATTTGGTATGATACATTGTCCCAGCATTTGATCCAACATAGATGTACACGAGGGAATATTGATCCAACTTTATTCATAAAGAAGGATGCATCTAATCTCCTTTGTGTGCAAGTGTATGGATGATATCATTTTTGGATCAACCAGTCAAAAACTATGCTCAGAATTTGAAGAAATTATAAAATCACGATTCTAGATGAGTTCAATGGGAGAAATCATTTCTTTCTTGGATTGCAAGTAAAACAATATGTAGATGGCATCTTCATCAATCAAGAGAAGTTCGTTGATAAGCTATTGAAAAAATTCAAACTGCAAGATTGTCAATCCATCAGAACTCCAACTAACATAAACACCAAGATTGATCTTAATCCTAAAGGAAAATCTATAGACCAGACATATATAGATCTATGATTGGATCCTTAATGTATTTAACTGCATCAAGATCTGACATAATGTATGTTTATGCCTATGCCGTGCATCAATCAGACTCGAAGTAATCTCACCTTATTGCTCTCAAACGCATATTTAGATATCTCAAAGGAAAACTAGCTCTAGGGTTATGGTTTCCTTATGAAGGAAACTTCGAGTTACATGGATATACTGATAGTGATTATCGGGGATGTACTCAAGATAGAAAATCTACCACGGGTGGTTGTTAGTTTTTAGGTCCTAGATTAGTCTTGTGGTAGTGTATGAAATAGACACATGTCTCAGTCTCAACTGTAGAAGCTAAGTACATTGTAGCATGAGTAGGATGTTCTCAAATCCTTTGGTTGCAAATTCAACTACTGGATTACGTGTTCAATATTCTTAAAACTCCTATTTACATTGATAACATTGCTGCTATGTTTATTACAGCTAATCCTGTCCAACATTCTAAAACGAAACATATCGAAATTCGATATTATTTTCTCAAAGACAAATATGAAAAAGGTTTAATCATTTTGATTCAGATATCAACTAAAAAACAGTTCGCTAACCTGTTTACTAAAGCTTTCTTACCAGGAAGGTTTGAGTATCTGGTTGAGTCAATTGGTCTTATTAATTATGTTGAAATTTGATTTTTCTTTAGCCAAAGGATCATAACCTCCCTCATTTTCATACAAAAATCATGAGTAACTCAGTCAAAGTAAACTGTTTGATTATGTATATCATGTGTGCTTGTTAACTGAAAGAGAAAATACAACATGAGAAAATTGCAAAAAAACAAAAGAGAAGATTATAAAATGAAAATACAAAAATAATTTGTTAACAATTCTTTAGGATGGAATCTATCATTGTAATATGTGAGAAATGATAGTACATCAGTTTTAGTCAGTTGCATACTTCACTCGTTCATAAAGTCTGACGTGATCATCTATGATTTGTAGGCAAGATCATGGAATTATACGGAAAAAGTGAAATCTTTTGATTAAACTAAATCATTTATACATTTGTGTGTCTTCATCTTATTTCTAATGAATGGTGTTGACTTATCTGATTGATTGCTTGTCAAGTCATAATCTCACACCTGGTGATGATATGAATAACCATGAGATCTATTTACCGCATCTGTTCATTTCTCTGTTATGAGTCATCATAGACCTAAAGTGACAAGGTATCCTTTGTTGTAAGTCATTACAGACCTGGATATTATCACCTGATGCATAAGATGCCAATGTGCACAATTCTTTCAAAAGTCTAAAATGGATGCCCTATGATTCTTATGAATCATCTCTATCTATTTTTTGATGAAATGGATTTGGAGATTATCTATTGGCTTGTCCATGGTGATTTTCTCAAAGATTATCAACTGGTATAACCATGATGATTCTCTCATTGACTTAAACATGAGATGTGGTTATACATATATCTCTGGTCTTTAAGTTGAGTAAAGTCCTTGCTTGCATACCTTTATCATGGTTGGACTCTCTAAGTCTAAGTGCGAATTAACATAATTTCATATCTAATCCAACCTTAATAAATCCAAGAATTGAAAATGTAAGTGTACTGATTCTTTGCCAAAGCACTTATTGTTTGTCCTTAGATCTGGTGTCTCCTTACTGTGATAATACTGACTTGGAACACACTTGATCAGCATTTAATTATTGTCTATGACTATCCATAATTTCTTTATTTCAATGTGCTGATTATTAACTGATATGATCTCACTGCAGACATGTGATTCAATGTCTAGAATTTTATTCTTCTTTAGTTTGATTTTTGCATGATTTTATGTGCGCAGACATGTTATTAATGACTGGTTTTTCTTTAATTTTAAACTTCTATAAACCTCTAAGTTTTTAGAATTAAAATTTTAGGGGAGTAAAGATGAAAAGATAATATTAATATAAATTTTTGGATGAAAAAGGATGAAGCCAAAATATTCAAGCAAGTATGTGTTTGATATGATTAGAAATGAACCTAAAAACCAATATTTTTCAAATTCTTTAAAATGTGAAAAAGCTTCTTTGAAAATTTTGAGACCATCATGATGGGAAATTTATTAAAAATAAAAAGGTCAAAAAGTCAAATTTAGTCAAAAAGTCAAAGTTTTGGTCAAATAAGTCAATGTCTTTGTCATCATTCAAAGTTTGATCAATGTTTGAAACTTTTTATGAAAAACAGTAAAATTGGTCAAAACTAGGGTTTGAATGAATTTTTTTTGTGGAAAAAATGTCAATTGTTAGACATATAGATGTCTCATGCACCTAAATAGTGTCCATAATTCTAAGTTTAGATGCATGATAAATTTTTAGTTTTATGAAAAGTGTTGGACGTTTGAGTCAAACTCATGCGCCTAAACAGTGGTGATGAGTCTGAAAATTTTGACTAAGTTTGGGCATTTTGTACAAGCTCATGCGGCAAAACAGTAGCAAACGTTTCATATTGAAAATAAAACAAGTGTTAGGCGTTTAATACTAGGTCATGCGCCTGAATAGTGCTCATGCGTCTAAATAGTGCTCATGCGCGTAAACGTTGGTCATGCACTTGTACAGTGCAAATGCACCTACGTACTTAAACAAAAATTGACCAAGTGTAACTCATGTGTCTAGGTCTCATACGTCTGAACAGGGGTAATATGCCTGTACAGTGCTAATGCGCCTAAACCTCATGCGTGTCAATAGTGGTCGTGCGCCTACATAGCTGCAATACGTTCAAGGGTTTTTCACACTTGTACAAATTCAACACTTCGTTAGATTTCATTTCATTCCAAATTTTATACTCTCATATTCTCTGTTCTTACTTTCACTCTCTCAACGCACATAATACTCATTGTTTACTTTGATTTTCTTAGATACTTGTCATTCGAAGGTAAAATCAGTGATTGTAAACAACTTATTAAGGTTATTTCATCAAATTAGCATTCCTAATCATCACATTCATTCAGGCGTCTAAACCTTATTTGGGCATTCGAACCCCAAGAAAGTGAATGAATCTAAGATTGATTCTTGAATGTGATTGAATGTTCAAAATTGAATCTGATATTATGGTTTAGACATGTGTTCAACTTGTTTAATATCATAAAATCCGAATTTCATCACAAAAATTGTTGGATGATTCATGTGTTCATCTGTGTAAAACAATAAAAAATTTGTATAGAACTGAATCAACAAATCAAATTTTCAAATAAATTGTGCTTATTAATCACTAAAACTCAACTAATGCTTAAAAATCAACAAGAAATAAATTAATTAATGGATTATATATTTTAATATTTGATTGTTTACTAGAACAGTAAGTGTTAAACACTTAGAATTTTTTTTAAAACATGATCTAATTTTAAAATATAAAATTTCTAAAGTAAAATTTAAAACTAATGAAGAATTTATAACTTGTTACATGTTTGTTAAAAAGCTCATAAGATTCGTTGATTTTTATTCAAAACTTTTGAGAAATTAAGTGTTTAGAACACCTCAATTATTTTCAAAAGTGGTTGTGTATAAAATTGGCAAATTATCTTGAGTGGTACATTAATTCAATGCCTTCTTACTAATAATTGTTTTTGTGTGATTGACAAGTGGCTAAATTAAAGTTTGAGCCTAAGCACAATTTTGCTGCTTTTCTAGATGAAGATGTTAGAGAAGCAACTAGTTATAAAGAGATGATTAGATTCATTCTGAGGACTAAGTATGTATTTGCCATTTGTGCACACCCAACTATTAATGCTAGACTAATAAAAAAGTTCTGGAGAACATTTGAGGTGGAAAGAGATGATGAAGGACACAAAGTTCTGAGAGTTTTTGTGTCTAATAATAGAATGATAGAGGTCTCTGAGCAGTCAATCAGAGTAGCTCTTAGAATGGAAGAGAATGAACCTCAAGATCTAGCAAAATACACATTTAATGAATGTAGAGACGTGTTCATATGGATAGGTCATCCAGATAACTTCCCTAAGAAACAATTCTTCAAGGCAAGGGTTTGTAATCATTGGAAGTTATTGTGCTACATATTCTAACATTACATGTCCAAAAGAAGTGCAGGATGGAATTCATTCTCGATGGACATTACCTCCCCTATTATTGATTTAGCCACTAACAGGAGATTCAACATGGCTAAATGGATCATGAATGGATTTATGTAACACCTGTTTATTTTCTTTGAAACCGACAAAAGAAAGAAAATAAATAAAGTCCAAAGTCAAGGGACCAAACTTTCCAAAATGGGAAAAACCTTGAATGAGTGGGGGTATAATAGGGGAAAGCCAGCCCACACTTGTGAAATCAGCCAAAGAGAGAAAGGGGGAGAAAAGAGGGTTCAAGCTTCGGTTTCTTGGTTTCAAGCGTGAAAGTTGAGATGTAGTAGGTTGGATTGAAGCTCTACATGACGGGGTTGTTTGTGTGAGTTCTAGGACCGCTCTTTTACACCTTTTCAACTGATTTGGGGCTAGAACACATAGTAAAACCCGTTATTAAAATATGTGTGTGTTGTACCCGTATGTATGTGTTTGTGTGTGATGTGAGTGGGGTTTGTTTTCGAGCTTGTGTGTGCTTGAATGGTGATGTGGTATGTGTTTCTAAGGTTTAGGATGGTTGATTTGGGCTTAGAATAGCTTTGAGAGGGTTTGGAGGCCGTAAAATGGCAGATTAGATTCGAATGGGAACTGCATTCTGCATCAGCTAGGGCTATGTGACCGAATGGCATGCGACTGGAGGTCATGCAACCGAAGGGCATGCGACTGGGGTCCATACACATGTGAGTCGTGAGACTGGGGTCCATACGCATGTGAGTCGTGCGACTGTGGTTCATTCGCATGTGAATCGTGCGACTGAGGTCCATACTCTTAGGTACTCATCCGCATTAGGTTCATTCACCCATTGTGACCATCCACATAAGGACCATCCGCATAGGGTCCATTCACCTAGTGTTCAGTTGCCTGGGAGGCCATGCGACTGAAGGGTGCCCATACACCCAAATAGGTCTTGTGCGCCCGAAAGAGCATAGTTTAACTTTCTGACTTTCGGGGTGATGCGTAGAGGTAGGCTTTGGCGTGGGAGGTTCCCGGGAGTTCATGTAAGTTGACTTTTGGGGCCATAGATATTATGATGGTCATGTACGATGATGTATGATGTTTTATGCTTATGCATGGTGATGATATATGATGATGTATGTTATGTATGTATGATGGTATCGTGTATGGTGATGTTGTATGTTTATGTTGTTATTCCTTGCTTTGTATGATTGTTTTCCCATGGCTTTACGTTGAACGTTAATGAATGAAATGAAATTATTATGTAACGTAAAGTGGAAGATAATGAAAAGAGGAACATGATGAATGAATGCATGCATTAATGAAAGATGGAAAGTAATGTATGTCGGAACACGCCCCAATGTAGGGTGTTAGTCCAACGGTGTGTGGGTTAGCTACCCCATAAGGATGCACATCGGGGTCTTTCTTTGTGATTGACCATTTGTATACAACCTTTCTCGCTTACCCTAGATACTATGGCTAGGCTGCTGTGCGCCATGACGGAAGTTCTATGATAGACTTCGGCCCAGTATCCGCTTTATGCATGACGGTGGGTATAGCACATGACAATGGTGCACCTGAACTTACCCTAGGTACTGTGGCCAGGCTGTTGTGCGCCATGACGGAAGGTCTATGATAGACTTCGGCCCAGTACCATCTTTATGCATGACGGTAGGGTAAAGTTCATGGTTTTGATGGAATGAAAAGATATAATGTTGAACGTATGAATGAAAGTAAGAAAGTATGAATGAATGAGAATGAAAGTAATGAAAGTGAATGGTAATGATGTACGATGAATGAACGAAAGTTAACGAACGAATGATAAAGAGAATAATGATATTATCCATGTGTACGTATGATGTGTGACCACATACAAAAGTAAAGAACGGTTTTAATGAAAGTAAAGTATGTTTTATTAAAACTAGAACTCACTCAGCAGCGCTGACTTTTATGTGTTTTTAGTTGGCAAGTAATGTTGCTGAGGATGGCATGGGGCGGCTACACAGCTCTTTTGGATGGCATCCATTTTTATAATGCTTTTGTGATGTAATGCAACATGTATTTTGTAACTTGATAATGATGTATTGTTTTGCAAAAACTTTTATAATGAAATGAGATATCTATTTTGATGATTCTGCTGCAAGGTTTTTCTTTAATTTAATGAAATTATATGTTTTATGTGCAATGATTGACCAGCTGTAAGCGTCCCAGGAACAGAGCCTTACAATTTTTTTTCAATTTAGAAAAAGGGAAAAGGAACAAGTATTTGATGTATCCAAGATTTCTTCAATTAATCATAAATGAAGAACATCTAGATATGTATGTAGATGGTGTAGAAAGTGACAGACTTGAACTTGAGCATATGTCTGAGATTGTTAATAAGAGATTGGCTGTCATTACTGGATCTCAAAATGTACCTCTATTTGATTACTTGAGGAATGTTGCAAATGATGAGGTTGATATTCATCAACAACATTTTCATTTGATTGAAGGAGAACCAGTGGATCCAAATTATTTGATTGAAGGCGTATTTGAAGAAGTAGTAGTAGAAAAAGAAGATGATGAAAATGAGAATGAAGAAGAACAAGATAATGATGATAGTTCTTCAGATGATGATAGTGAAGATGGAGATAATCAAGGAGGTGATAATAGAGAAAATGAAGAAGGAGTTGATCAGTTAATGGACAGTGAAGAAACTGCATCTGATCAAAGAAATGAAACTGTTAGTAATGATGGAGATGGTAATGATATGAATGTTGAAAAAGAGAGAATGGCAATGATATGATGGAAGAAGCTGATGATGCTAATATAGATCAAAATCAAACATTTGATTTTAATTTTATAGATACTTATTATCTGAGCCCGTTACACAGAATGTAAGTTCTGGTGTAAAATCTCCAATTCAAATTCAAGAACAACAAGATATGATGTTGAATGAATCAGTTTTGAAACAAACAAGTGATGTATGTGTTCAAATTAAAATGATGATAATGAGGAAGTAGTTGCTGATTTAAAAGCAAAAGTTGTTGAACAAAATGAAATGATAAAGAAAATTCAAGATGAGAATGATATGTTAAAGGTTGAAAAGCTGTTGAACAAAATGAAATGATAAAGAAAATTCAAGATGAGAATGATATGTTAAAGGTTGAAAATGCAAAGAAAGATAAATTAATTGTTGAGTTGGAAGGAAAGATTAAAGATCTTCATGAAGAGATAGAGAAATTGAGAGAGAATGTACAAGAGAAAGAGAATGAAAATGAAGCACCTTTGAATAAAGATAATAATGAGCAAGATTCTCAAGCCATAGAAGTTAAGAAATATACAGAAGCTAAGAAAGGTGAAAGAAAGATGGATGAAATTGAAACTGAATCAGTAACGAAGTCAAAAGCTCAAAAGATTGCTGAAGATACTTTGATTGTAGAAGTGGAAGAAGTTCAACAACAAATAGAAGCACTTGATGATCTTGATTTTGATTTACTAGATGAATGGTATAATGAGGTATTAGAAGATGAAGATGTGTGTGATATTGTTGACTCACTAGTTGGAAATGATCAAGAGGATATTCCTATAGACTTTGAAGACATATATAATTATCTGATCAGAAAAAATATAATAGAGTATATTTGGATGGGATGACAGTTACTTAAATTAATGAAGAGTATGAAAAGTGCATTATCACAGAGTCATTAGTGCCAATAGATCCAAATGAAATAAATGTTGAACATGGTGAGTGGGCTCCAATGAGTGAAAGTCTAAATATAGATGATATTCCTGTGAAGGAAGTGCACCACCTGATCTTGAAGATATGAGCATAGCTGCATTAAGGATGTGGTTGCACTCAAGAAATTATCCTAGAAAGAGGTTGAATAGACTTCAAGGAGAATCATTAATAAGATTAGTTAAAAGCTTTCAAGAGACTGAAAGATACATAACAAAATGATTATTTTAGATATGGACAATCCTCAATATCCAAAGATTACAAAAGAACAAAGATTCTAAAGCCTCAAGAGATTAAAGCTATGGAGTTGGTTAGAAAAACTCATGAAAAGAGGAAAGAATTGATGGATATGTTTCCAAGATTAGAGCGGAGTGCTTATAGAGTTGATTTAGATCAAAAGCAATTATGGAACAAGGCAAGATCTGCAGGTGCCTTAGTGAGAAACGTGCCTCAAACAGGACAATCTATATCTGAGCTTCTGAATGCTATGATTGTGCATGATAAAACAAAGAATGTAAAGATAGCTGCATGGAAGTATGATGATGTGTTTGATGCTTTCTTGATAAAAAGAGTAAATGCTATTTGTGATGTATATCATTTTTACTCAAGCATAATAGAACTTCATGTTCAACATTTGAAGGAATTACATAAGTTAAATCTCATTAACCCTTCTAAAGTTGCTATGGAAGCAAACCTTGTAAAGCTTCTTGACAGAGGAATTTCAAGGATGCCATCATTTTTGCAAACAAGGTGTGATCAAGAAGACAATATGTATTCTGCTTCATTAAAGAAAAGTGAAAAGAAAGGTTATACAAGTACTTCAACAGAGGAAGATTTCTTGGAAGCATTTGGTGATAAGTACTTTAACAAAGTTACTTATCCTGGATTGAAAGTGATAAATGGTACTCAAACTTCCAAACCAATCCTGAGATGGTTCTATGATTCAACAAACTTTCACTTGAAGTTGGTTAGATATGAAGATGATTGGGATAATGATATGATCAGTTTATTTGGAGTGTTTAAGTTGAAACTCCTTCATCCAAGTTATATATCATTCTTATCTAATCAAAATTTTGAACAATTGCATTCTATTGTAGCTAAGCATGATAGAAAGTATTTCTTAACTATCATTAAAGTCATGAATGTTGTAATAGAAAGGATTTCATTGAGAAAGGCAATGGCATATGCAAATATAGTGAAGAAAAACATAGAAAATATAGAGTTCATAAGAATCTCAAGCAAAGGAGTGCTAGAGATCTATACAAAAGATAAAACAACTCCAGTTGAGATGTATGAAAATGTGGATATAGTTGGTTGATCCAAAGAAACTCTTTTGGTGATGGAGTCAATGGAGATAAAGACTAACAATTCAAAGCCCGAGAAAGGGATTCTGGCAGAAAAGTTTGAATCTTCTATAAAGAAGGCTCTTCAGGAACTAGAGCTGTATAAAGAGAATCCAATGTCCAAGATCAAGGAAGAACCAAAAGATTTCTTTTGCTGAAGACCAATGCAAATGTTAGGGGGAGTATTGTCGGAACCCTAGAAAGATTAGCATTTTAGTTTTTAGATTATTTTTTGTCATAGTGTAGGGACTTATTATGTAATATATGTTCCTTTTGGTTCTTGTTATTAGTATAAATAGGATTGCTTGTTTTTGTGCAGGGTAGACTTTTAATAGACTTTAGAATAGACTTTTGTTCACATTCTCTCAACTGTACATTGTAATCCATACTAATATCAATAGAAACTCTAGGAATTTTTTTTTGAAATTTGTTTGTGTTGATTACATAGTTCATATAAATGTCAATTGCTTGATAATAAACATAGATCGATCCATTTGAACCTATCAAACATACAAGTATGTTAGCTCATCTCCCCATGATTCTTCAAAAGAAGTTGAGGGAAGTATGCCACTCACCATTCAAGACCTACTTTATAAAGTCTCAAACCTTGAACTAAACGTTAAGACTTTAGAGGATAGGTCTGCCACTCAGCAACTTGGGATTGAAAATCTCAAGGCTCAAATAGCTAAGAAACAGATTGAGAGATTTGTTAGGCATGTACCAACTCAGGTCTCATTGACCATTTCCTCTAGCTCATCTAGCTCTAAAGATGATGCTACCAAAAAGGGGGAGAGTGTTCAAAGACAAATAACAGAGGAACCACTGAGCCAAGCTTAATTTCTTTATCTGTTAGATATTCGACTCCCACTACAATAGTCTTTCCTGAGCCTCCCCAAATTTTCATACAAATGGACCCAAGGATGCTCAGACATCTCAGTAGGATCTTCTCCAAGTTCCTATTGAGATCTTCTTTAGATCAGCCTAGCCCTAATGCGGCTATGATATACTTTGGAGCTGAAGAGCTTCAGAGGTTAAGCGCACCTTCTACCACTGTAGAAGAAGTTGGTCATCCTAGGGTCCAAATGGAACCTAAGATTCATTTCAAAGGGGAAATAAGGACTAATGGCCCAGCAACCGAAACAGTTGGGACAAATAATGCATTCCCACAAACTTCCAAAGTTGAAGTCAAAGCCTCGAAAGAACAATTTAAATCATCTGAAGCTGAGATGGAAGCGGCAGAAGGTCTGTTCTCCTTGTCCGAGAATCTAATAATCATAGATGCAATTCTAGAGCTGGCATTTAAGGTGAATAGTGAGTACTTTCTCAACCGAGCCCTAGCTCAGACAACTTCACTATTGCCATCCACCATGTCTCAACCTGATCCCTCCATCCAAGAACCACCAAAGTCCAACACTTCCAAAGATGATAAAGGCAAGAAGAAGATGACTGCGAAAGAGCTTTAGGAGGAGGAGAGGATTGAGAAACTCAAAAGAAAAGGTAGACTACCAACTGCAAAGTAGGTAGCTACCAGTTCCAAAGCAGTTACAGCCAACCAGCAGGCATTCAACAATAAGAAAAGGGAAGAGATCATTGACAGGCTTATCAAGCTTGGAGCTGTTAGTGAAGAAATACTCCTCCTACCACTAGAGGAGTTAGTAGAGCTAAAAAAGGCAACCATGCTACAGATTGAACAAAGGGAGGAAGCAACAAGGTTAGCCTTAGTGGAGGAAAGAGAAAAGAAGAAGAGGGAAGCTGATCTGCAGCTCAGGAGGGAGAGGATATCTTTCCTAATCTCCTGGGGTTTCTCTCATCAAGAAATATCTCCACATGATAATGACACACCTATAGATCTTCAACAAAGAGCAAGATCAACTGGAGAAAGAGAGGAAGAAACCTACAAAAGAGAAGATGATGGAGAAGAAGGGAAAGGAAGAAGAAGTTGGGGTCACTGCCGCCAAGAAGATAGGTGAGAAGGCCTTGATAAAGGATTATCTTCGGGCTCATGGCTTCTCTGGTAGGCTGGTGGGACCCATGTCTGAAAAAACTCTCCAGTGACATGTCAGTGACATCAAGGCTGACATTCACTTGGGAGAAAGGAAAGAGATGTGCAGAAGGGGATAGGGGATGTTTTTCAAACCATCACCTCAACCCCAACCTACAACCCAAACTCAACCGCAACCCTAACCTCAACCTGAAGCTTTCCCATTTCTTTTCCCTATCAAAACTAAGCCCATTTCCAAACCTTACACCCCTGAACCTACAAACCACCATACTTATTTCATCACCACAACCACCTCAACTAATCATCCCTCAACCTAAAACATTACCCAGAACCCAAACACCATTACCTATCCAACAACCATCGATACCATCCCCTCAGCCTTCTAAACATCTCTCCTTAGAGGAGTTTAAGGAGATCAAGATGAAGCTCAACAAATGCATAACTTTGAGTGACATCTCCTGTGAGGAGGATCTGTCAAGTTGACTTATATTAATGAATCCTCGTGTTCCCTCATAAGAGATCAATTTCTTAATCTGGCAAGAGGAACATTGGACGAAGCTGTTAAACTCCTTGGCCTCAACTCTGATCCACTAAATGATGAAGAGAAGAAGCTAAGAAGAAAGCTAGTGACTTTACTAGATACAAAGAAAGGGGACAAGGTTCCTAGTCAGCCCCTTTTGTCTAGAAAGAAAATTATCAAGTTGAGGGTCAATGAAGCCTCCAACAACTTTATTGTGGAGAGAGAGAATGGAGAGGGTAATAGCCTGAATGTCTCTTCCTGTTACACTCTAGCAGAGTCAATATTTTGAGTTAGTAGAGAAGCCATTCTCCAATCCCTCCAACTCTGAAATAGCTGCTCACATCAGAAATCATCTAAACAGCTTTCAACTTGCCGAGCTAATTGCAAAAGCCAAGATTGAAGAGGAGTTGAGGCTAAGATAGAAGGAAGACAAGGAAAGGTCAACCACCAAGGCAAGGCCTTTCTACAAATGGTGGAAGGCCCTGAATTGGAACCAATAGTTAGATGGGAGTATGACTATAACTCCCGTCAATGAACTCCCTTTAGAGGTACTCAGTAGAGGGTACATATCATTCAAAGTGACAGACTGGATCTCCTGTCTACGAATGATCTGTACAGATTCTCAGCGCCATTTCTTGGAAGAACAAAAAAATAGATAAGCATCTACTTTCCTTGGTTTTGAAAGTTTTAAGGAGTAGGAACAAAGATGTTTTGGTAGCATCAGATTAGGGGGAGTTTATTGGATCAAGAAGAAGGCTGGTGCAACCAATACCAAACACTTAGACTATTTTTGGTACAACTTGTAAAGGACTTCCGAAGCTAAGTGTGGAACTTCCAAAGGAAGTGGAGTTCTTCCAAAGACAAAATGAAAAATCAACTTCCAAAGGAAAAGCTCCAACTTCCGAACACAAAGTCTTCCCTTCCAAAGTTCAAGACTTAGAAGAATTCAAAGACAATGACTTTCAAAGAAGAAGCCTCTTCCGAAGTATAAAAGGCTTCGGAAGAACTTGTTCTTCCGAAGCCATTTAACCTTCATAAGATACTGCTATAAACCAGTGGACATAAGTATGGTCTCTGACACTTCGCTATAGAATTCTGATACTTCATGGCGTTTCCCCAAAAGCCATGTAGTTAACCATGCTCTATTCCGCCGTTTACTTTTATTTATTAGTATAGTTCCCAACATTAGTCGGTGACAAAAGATAAGTCATGGAAATGTCATGACTACCATATCTTAGATAAGACATTATCTAAGATACCTTAACTATAGCTTTGTAGTATCTACATTAGTTAGAGGATTCCAGCTGGTATGAAAGTATATCCAGCTGTAGATAGTAGTATATGTCACAACTCACTTGATTTTTTTACGCCAATGCAGTAAACCAGGGATGTAGCACAACCATGTAATGCAATTTTCTGGACGAAATTTTTTCAGGATGGGGATAATGTCACATCCTGTAATTTTCCGTTACCAAACTCTGTTAGTTGCGTTAAGTCTTGCATACACATGTGTCATGAGCACACACTAGTTTTCATTGAACTTTGGTGACTTAATAATAATAATCTAATTAATAATGTTGATTATTAGTTGTGATTATGTGATGCATGGATTTATAGAATTTTATTTGTTTGATTTATAAATTTTACGCGATAACATGATTACATGTAATATATACATTTTGTGTGTTATGTGACTTTGTTTAAATGTTTGGGGTTTATTATTGGTTAATAATACTTGTGTTTTATAGTTAAAAACTAAATAAAAATTATTAGAAAGATTGGTTTTATAAAATAAAAATCAAGAGGCTTAATTTGTAATTACCTTTTAACTAAAGGTTACCATAATTAATAAAAAATCAACCCTAATCCCACCCCAAAACCCATAATCGGCCGCAACCCCACCCAAGACACCCTCATATTGCTAGTTTGATCCAAGAACACATACACAAGTTGGATTCCATGTGGTTTCAAGTAATACAAGTTGTTTACAAGTGATAATCATCATCTAAGCACATCTAAAGGTTAGTTTTGATTAGTTGTTCATAGTTTTTAATGTAGATGAACCCTAATCCGAAAAGTAATGATAATATTATGAAATTGATGATTATTAGATGATTATATGATGTTAGTTAGGTTGTATGAATGCTAGATTATGATTGTGCAAGAAATCTATGGTTTGATCATCTAGTTCATATATTACCCTAAGAGCAAACTTTTTGTTCTTGGAATTCATGATTTGATGATGTTATGATGCTAGTTACAATGCTTGGATGTTAGTTTAATGGTTTGTACAAGAAAATCCATGAATTAGAGGTGTTGATCATAACTTACTAAAAGTAGAAACTTCTATGTATGATGAAATGGACTTTTGATGTTTTGGTGGTGATTAACATGTTAGAATGAATGTTATAAACTTGATTAGGTATTGATGAAATTATGATTGAAATAGATGCTAGATCACTTTTGAGTATTATGTTTCCAAAAATGGAAACTTTCTCTTTGTGGAACATTGATATGATGAATTGGGCATGCTTATGATGTTAGGATCATGTTAGAATGACTATTGATGATGTTTAATGTGATGGAATGTGTATATTGAGTTATATGGATGCTTGGTTGATCATGTAAGAAATTTAGGCTTGAAGAGCATACATGGTAATGAATAGTAGTTAGTGTTTAGAGAATCATGATTGGGATTGGAATTGGTTGTCACTATGTATGCTAGTAATGTGATTATGATTGTCATACATGCATGCTAATTGGAGGCCCCTACTTAGTACAATTGGCAGGGTTTAGGATGTGAGGCCGTGGGTGGCTTCACATGGCATTTTGTGCATGATTAGACTTCACGTACGAATTCTTTGATGTGATGTATTTATATTGATTGAGCAGGTTGTTTGAGATTTGCATGAGTGTATGATGATCTAATGTCGTATGATGACCTAGGTAGAACTTGGGTTTATGATGTGACACACGTGGAGAACTTACATGATATTCGTGTATGATAAGTTGATTTGCATGATTAAACAATATTCCAACTAATATGTCACCAACGGGTCAAACAGGTAAACTAGGTTAACCTAGAATTGTTAAGTTTTCTGTGTACACATAATTATGTACTTGTGTGTTCTAGGTAACCTTTGATGGGTTGTCTTTGCACCAATCACAAGTCTCTTTATTCATTACCTTAGCACATCAAGTGAGTTCATGCCTCTCTATTTTATAAACTTTCTTCTAGGTAGGTAGAATAGTTGTACTCAAAGGCTATTTTTTATTATAAGTTGTGTATGTTTTAACATAGTGCTTAATACCTTGAAAGTCCTTACACATTCCGATCGTTAATAATGGTAACTAGCGGGAAATCTTGGGTAGTACTACTGGGTTTGACGAGCCCCACCTGTGCGACTCGAGGTCAAACGGGTGCAATTTTGTCCTATACACAAACATCGTCACGACCTGGTAAGTTATACAACTGTTAATATTTATGATAAACACAAATTCTTGAACTCATCAACCAATGTGTTGAGATTTTTAGTATGCTATTCTCAGGTCGTTAACTCAGCTTGGCATTAGGAGCACAACATGGGTCTAGCATGCATTCTAAGACTTCATTTCATAGACATGTTTGTTTGTCTTTCATTTATGGGTTTTAGACATTTGGATGGTGCGTGTTTTGACATATTACGCATTTTATTAATTTGGGTTTGTCTTATTTACAAAATGCTTCCGCATGGATTTAAACGTTTGAACTTTGATTGATAGTGTTTTAAATGTGGCATATAGCGTCGTTTTTAAACTCCTGACTGTGATCATGGTTTGTTCACACGCCTCATGGTAAAACTCCTCACATGGATTTTGAGGGTGTGATGATTGGTATCAAAGCACTGCAACCACACTAGTCTATAACCACACATAGTTAGTTAGTTACTCCTAACTTATCCTTTTACAATATACTCATTGGCATATACATCACGTGCACTGCAACATGGCATCATCATCCTGGGTTTTGGGAAAAAGGCGTGCTCGTTTTGAAATCCCTCCACTTGTACCTCACCAAGTGTCTGACTGGCCGCGACATCCTTACCCTCATGGTAAGATAGACTGGGATCAACCGTTTGTGCCACTTGAGTGTGACCCTCCACGAGATTGGAGTTATTACCCGACTTGTAAAAATCACATGGTTTGGTCCCTCGACTTTGGGAGTGTGGGGGAGGGTGTGTGCTACCCTCCCCTTTTAATCCCCCACTCTTCCAAACCTTTTCCCATTTTTCCAAGTTTGGTCCCTCGACTTTGGACTTTATTTCTTTTCTTTCTTTTGTCTGCTTCAAAGAAAATAACCGGGGTTACACCTAGACTACCATATCATCATCAAGTTAAGTTTCAGATAGATTTGACACCCGGAGCTGCTCCGATTGCGAGAGCACCTTACCGGTTAGCACCGAACGAACTGCAGGAATTATCTATGCAAATCCAGGAGCTGTTGGATAAAGGGTTTATTCGAGAAAGTTCATCACCCTGGGGAGCACCTGTTTTCTTTGTTAAGAAGAAAGATGGCACATTCCGGATGTGCATCGACTACAGAGAGTTGAACAAGGTCACAGTCAAGAACCGATACCCATTACCTCATATCGACGATTTGTTTGACTAGCTTCAGGGATCAAGTTATTATTAGATGATTGATTTGAGATCTAGTTATCATCAATTGAGAGTTCGTGAAGAAGACATCTCTAAAACAACATTCCATACTTGTTATGCTCATTACGAGTTCTTGGTCATGCCTTTTGGTTTGGCAAATACACCAGCAATGTTCACGGATCTCATGAACCGTGTGTGCAAACCCTACCATGATCAATTTGTTATCGTGTTTATTAATGACATCTTGATTTATTCTAGGACCAAGGAGGAATATACGGAACACCTACATTTAATCTTGGAGCTACTTAAAAATGAACTATTGTACGCCAAATTTTCTAAGTGCGGCTTCTGGATTCATCAGGTGCAATTTTAGGGTCACATTGTTAACGAGAAGGGAATACATGTTGATCCTGCAAAGATTAAGGCGTTAAGGAACTGGTCGGTACCCAAGATGCCTAGTGAGATAAGGAAATTTCTTGGTCGGGCAGGATACTATCGATGTTTC
Organism: Flaveria trinervia; assembly: GCA_025506515.1. Classification (NCBI taxonomy): domain Eukaryota; kingdom Viridiplantae; phylum Streptophyta; class Magnoliopsida; order Asterales; family Asteraceae; genus Flaveria; species Flaveria trinervia. The sequence goes on from CM046447.1 coordinate 52,739,698, forward strand.
ATTGAGGGATTCTCGAAGATTGCTCAACCTCTCACAGCTTTGACCCATAACAGAACAACCTATAAATAGGGTGAGGTTCAAGAAGTTGCTTTCAGTTGTTGAAGCAGAAACTTTTTAGTGCACAGATATTAGCGTTACCTAAAGGAAACGATGATTTTATGGTTTATTGTGATGCTTCTATCCAAGGACTTGGTTGTGTCCTGATGTAACATGACAAAGTAATAGCTTATGCATCGATATAACTGAAGGTGCATGAAAAGAACTACACTACTCATGACTTGGAGTTAAGAGCAGTGGTCTTTGCCTTGAAGATCTTAAGACATTACTTGTACGGTACCAAGTGCACAATTTACACCGATCACAAGAGTCTTCAACATATCTTTGAACCAGAAAGAGCTTAACATAAGGCAACGATGTTAGGTGGAATTATTAAATGATTATGACTGTGCTATTAAATGCCACCCGGGAAAGGCGAATGTAGTCGCTGATGACTTGAGTAGAAAGGAAACCGCTAAACCCCAGAGAATACGTGCCCTACAATTGACGATTAGCACTCACTTGCCTGAACAAATTAAGGAAGCCCAGACGGAAGCCTTGAAAGATGACAACGTTATATCTGAATCTTTACATGGAATGGATAAACAGTTAGAAGTCAAATCCGATAGAATAGATATTTCATGGATAGACTTTGGGTACCCTTGCATGGGAATCTAAGAGACTTGGTTATGAGTGAAGCACATAAGTCTAAGTATTCCATAAATCCTTGCACTGATAAAATGCATCATGATCTGAAAGCGCACTACTGGTGGCCTAATATGAAGGAAGATGTAGCTACATACGTGAGAAAATGCTTGACATGTTCTAAGGTTAAAGTGGAATATTATAACCATCTTGGTTACTGCAACAACCTGAAATCATTACTAAGTGGCCTAGAACTTGTAGTGGTTATGACATGATATGGGTGATCGTGGATTGTCTTACTAAGTCAGCTCACTTCTTAGCAATCAAAGAGATTGACAAAATGGACAAGTTATCCCAAATTTACCTCAAGGAAGTAGTGTCGAGGCATGGTGTGCCGATCCCGATTATCTGTGATCATGATGCTAGTTTTACATCCCATTTCTGGCAGTTGTTACAAAAATATTTGGGTACGCGTCTGGACATGAGCGTTGCCTATCATCTGCAGACCGATGGTCAAATTGAACGTACTATTCAAACTTTGGAAGACATGTTGCATGCTTGTGTGATCGATTATGGGAATAATTGGGAGGCTCATTTACCATTGGTTGAGTTTTCTTACAACAGTAGTTATCATACTAGCATCAAAGTAGCAACATTTGAGGCATTATATGGGCACAAGTGTAGATCACCAGTTTGTTGGGCGGAAGTTGGTGATAGTCAATTGACTGGTCCTGAATTGGTACATAAGACCACAAAGAAGATAGTGTAGATACGAAACCGCATGGCTGCAACGCGAGACAGACAGAAGAGTTACGCAGACAAACGATGGAAACCTTTGTAGTTTCAAATTGGTGGCAAAGTCTTGCTGAAAGTTTCGCCATGGAAAGGTGTAATTTGGTTTGGCAAGAGAGGCAAGGTTAATCCAAGATATGTTGGACCATTTGAGATTCTAGGAAGAATAGGTGAGGTGGCGTATTGATTGGACTTGCATGATTCACTGAGTAGCGTTCACAATGTATTTCACGTCTCAAATATGAAGAAGTGCCTATCTGACGAGACACTAATTGTATCACTCGAGGAAGTACAAGTAGATGATCAATTACGCTTTGTGGAAGAGCCCATTGAAGTAAGAATCGTGAGGTCAAGACCCTTAAGCAAAGTAAGATACCTATAGTCAAAGTTCGTTGGAACACAAAGCGTGGACCGGAATTCATGTGGGAACGTGAGGATCAGATAAAGCTCAAGTATCGTCAATTGTTGGAAACGACGGCAACAACCGAAGAAGGTACTAAGTAAATTTCGGGACAAAATTTATTCCAACATGGGGATGATGTGATAACTCACTCGATTTCGTTATGCCAATGCAGTAAACCAGGGGATGTAGCACAACCATGTAATGCAATGTTCGGGACGAAAATTCTTTCAACATGGGGATAATGTGGAATCTAGTAATTTTCTATTACCAAACTCCGTTAGTTCCGTTAAGTCTTGCATACATACATGTCGTGAGCACACCCCACTTGTCATTGAACGTTGGTGACTTAATAATAATAATCTAATTAATAATATTGATTATTAGTTGTGATTATGTGATGCATGGATTTATAGAATTTTATATGTTTGTTTTATAAATTTTACACGATAACGTGACTACGTGTAATATATACATTTTGTGTTGTGTGACTTATTGTAAATTTCTTGAATTATTATTATTGGTTAATAATACTTGTATTTTATACTTCAAAACTAATTAAAAAGAATTAGAAAGATTGGTTTTATAAAATAAAAATCAAGGGGTTTAATTTGTAATTACCTTTTAACTAAACGTTACCATAATTAATAAAAAAATCAACCCAAATCCCACCCCAAACCCCATAATCGGCTGCAACACCACCCAAGACACCCTCATATTACGATTTTGATCCAAGAACACATACACAAGTCGAATTCTAAGTGGTTTCAAGTAATACAAGTTCTTTACAAGTGATATTAGTCATCTAAGCACATCTAAAGGTTAGTTTTGATTAGATTTTCATAGTTTTTATCATAGATGAACCCTAATCTGAAAATTGATGATGATATTATGAAATTGATGATTATTAGATGATTATATGATGCTAGTTAGGTTGTATGATTGCTAGATTATGTTAATTGTGCAAGAAATCTATGGTTTGATCATCGAGTTCATATATTACCCTAAGAGGAAACTTTTTGTTCTTGGAATTCATGATTTGATGATATTATGATGCTAGTTACAATGCTTGGACGTTAGTTTAATGGAGTTGTATAAGAAAATCCATGAATTAGAGGTGTTGATCATAACTTACTAAAAGTAGAAACTTTTATGTATGATGAATTGGAATTTTGATGTTTGGGTGGTGATTAACATGTTAGAATGAATGTTATGAACTTTATTAGGTATAATATTGATGAAATTATGATTGAATTGGATGCTAGATCACTTTTGGGTATTATTTTCCCAAAAGAGGAACTTTATTATTGTGGAACATTGAATATGATGAATTAGGCATGCTTATGATGTTAGGATCATGTTAGAATGATTGTTGATGATATTTAATGTGATGGAATATGAATATTGAGTTATATGGATGCTTGGTTGATCATGTAAGAAATTTAGGCTTGATGATCATACATGGTAATGAATAGTAGTTAGTGTTTAGAGAATCATGATTGGGATTAGAATTGGTTGTCACTATGTATGCTAGTAATGTGATTATGATTGTCATACATGCATGCAAATCTAAGGCCCCTACTTAGTAGGATTGGCATGGTTTAAGATGTGAGGTCGTGAGTGGATTCACATGGCATGTAGTGCATGATTAGACTTCACGTAGAATTGTTTGATATGATGTATTTATATTGATTGAGCACGATGGTTGTTTGAGATTTGCATGAGTGTATGATGATCTAATGTGGTATGATAACCTAGGTAGAACTTGGGTTTATGATGTGACACACGTGGATACCTTACATGATAATCGTGTATGATAAGTTGATTTGCATGATCAAACAATATTCCAACTAATATGTCACTAGCGTGTCAAACGAGTCAACTAGGTTAACTTAGAATTGTTAAGTTTTTGTGTACACGTACTTATGTACTTGTGTGTTCTTGGTAACCTTTGAATGGTTGTCTTTGCACCAATCGCCAGTCTCTTTATTCATTACCTTAGCACATTAGGTGAGTTCATGTCTCTCTATTTTATAAACTTTCTTCTAGAGAGGTAGCATACTTGTATGCAAACGCTATTTTATTATTATAAGTTGTGTATGTATTAACATAGTGCTTAATACCTTGAAACTCTTCACACTTTTGGATCGTTAATAATGGTAACTAGCGGGAAATATTCGGTAGTACTACTAGGTTTGACGAGTACCACGTGTGCGACTCGAGGTCAAACAGGTGCAATTTTCTCTTAAACACAAACATCGTCATGACCTGGTAAGTCGTGACGGGAGGCAACAAACGAAACACAGTCAACTTCGATCACGAAATCACTATGGTTATTATGCGAATATAGACTAGCTATCTATTTCAATACGCTTCTTATGTTATACAACTGTTAATATTCATAATAAACGCAAACTCTTGAACTCTCCAACCATTGTGTTGACATTTATAGTTTGCTATTCTCAGGTCATTAACTCAGCTTGCCATTAGGAGCACAACATGGGTCTAGTATGCATT